>JAJHUQ010000045.1:5287500-5300000 GCA_035773235.1 Eospalax fontanierii | reverse complement strand
AACCCAAACCCTAAACTTAACCGTAGCCCTAACCCAATCTCTAACCATAACTCTAACTCCAACCCTAAACCTAACCCTAAACCTAACACTAACCCAAGCCCTAACACTAACCCTAACCCTAACCCGGACCCTAACCCTAACCCTAACCCAAACATTAAACCTAAACCTAACCCTAACCCAAACCCTAACACTAACCCTAACACAAACCCTATCCTTAACCCTATCCCTAGCCTAAGCCTAAACCTAACCCTAACAGAAACCCTAACCCTAACCCTAACCCTAACCCAAACCCTAACCTTAACCCAAACTCAAACCCTAAACCTAATCCTAACCATAACCCCAACCATATCCCTAACCCTAACCGTTATCCAAACCCGAAATCTAACCCTAAACCTAACCCGAACCAAAACCTAAACCTAACCCTAACCCAAACCCTAACCCTAACCGTAACCCTAACCCAAACCCTAACCCTAACCATAACCCAAACGTTAACGCTAAACCTAACCCTAACCCAAACGCTAACCCTAAACCTAACGCAAGCCCAAAACCTAACCCTAACCCTAACCTTAACACAAACACTAACCCTAACCCAAAACCAAACCCAAACCCTAAACTTAACCGTAACCCTAACCCAAACTCTAACCGTAACTCTAACCCTAACCCTAACCCTAACCCTAAACCTAACACTAACCCAAACCCTAACACTAACCCTAACCCTAAACCTAACCCTAACCCTAACCCAAACATTAAACCTAAACCTAACCCTAACCCAAACCCTAACACTAACCCTAACCCAAACCCTACCCTAACCTAACCTTAACCCAAACCCTAACCCTAACTCAAACCCTAACCCTAACCCTAACACTATCCCTAACACTAAACCTAACCCTAACCCTAACCAAAACCAAACCCTAACTCAAACCCTAAACCTAACCCTAAACCTAACATTAACCCTAACCGAAACCAAACCCTAAACTTAACCCTAACCCAAACGCAAACCCTTACACTAATCCTCACCCTAACCCTAACCCAAACCCAAATCCAAACACAAAATCTAACCCTAACCCTAACCCTAACACTAACCCAAAGCCTAAACCGAAACCTAACCCTAACCCAAATCCTCACACTAATCCTAAACCTAACACACACCCTAAACCTAACCTTAACCCTAACCCAAATCCAAACCCTAACGCTAACCCTAACACTAACCCAAACCCGAACCCTAACCGTAAACCTAACCCTAACCCTAACCCTAACCCTAAACCTAACCCAAACCCTAACTCTAACCCTAACCCTAACCCAAACCCAAACCCTAACCCTAAGCCTAACCCTAATCCAAACCCTAACCCTAACCCTAACCAAAACCCAAACCCTAAACCTAACCCTAACCCTAACCCTAACCCTAACCCTAACCCTAAACCAAACCCTAACTCTAACCCTAACCCTAACCCAAACCCAAACCCTAACCGTAACCCTAACCCTAACCCAAACCCTAACCCTAACCCTAACCCAAACCCAAACCCTAAACCTAACCCTAACCCTAACCCTAACCCTCACCCTAACCCAAACCCTAACCCTAACCCTAACCAAAACCCAAACCCTAAAAATAACGCAAACCCTAAACCTAACCCTAACCCAAACCCTAACCGTAAACCTAACCCTAACCGTAACCCTAACCCTAACCCTAAACCTAACCCTTACCCAAACCCTAACCATAACCAGAACCCAAACCATAACTCTATCCCTAAACCTAACCCTAACCCTAAACCTTAACCTAATCCAAACGCACACCCTAACCCTAACCCTAACCCTAAACCTAAACCTAACCCAAGCCCTAACACTAACCTTAGCCTAAACTTAACCCTAACCCTAACGCTAAACCTAACCCTGACCCTAACCCTAACCTAATCCTAACACTAACCCTTACCCAAACACTAACCTTATCGCAAACCCTCACCCTAAACCTAACCTAAACCCTAACCCTAACCCTAACACTAAACCTAATCCAAACCCAAACCCTAATCCTAACACTAACCCTAACCCTAACCCTAACACTCACCCTAAACCAAACGGAAACCCTAACCCTAACCCTAACTCAAACCCTAACCCTAAACCTAACTCTAATACAAACCCTAACCCTAACCCTAACCCAAACCCAAACCCTAACCCTAACCATAACCCTAACCCATCCTCTTCCCATACCCTAACCCTAACACTAAACCTAATACTAAACAAACCCCTAAACCTATACCTAACCCTTACCCTAACCCAAACATTAACCCTAAAACTAATCCTAACACAAACCCTAACCCTAAACCTAACCCTAACCCAAACCCTAAACCTAACCCTAAACCTAACCCAAACCCTAAACCTAACCCTAACCCAAACATTAACCCTAAACCTAACCCTAACCCAAACGCTAACCCTAAACCTAACCCTAGCCCAAAACCTAACCCTAAACCTAAACCTAACACAAACCCTAACCCTAACCTAACCTTAACCCAAACCCTAACCCTAACCCTAACCCAAACCCTAACCCTATCCCTAACCCTATCCCAACCCCTAACCCTTTCCCTAACCCAAACATTAACCCTAAACCTAACCCTAACCCAAACGCTAACCCTAAACCTATCCCAAGCCCAAAACCCAACCCTAAACCTAACTCTAAAACAAACCCTAACCCTAACCCAAAACCAAACCCAAACCCTAAACTTAACCGTAGCCCTAACCCAAACTCTAACCATAACTATAACTCTAACCCTAACCCTAACCCTAAACCTAACACTAACCCAAACCCTAACACTAACCCTAACCCTAACCGTAACCCTAACCCTAACTCTAACCCAAACATTAAACCTAAACCTAACCCTAACCCAAACCCTAACACTAACCCTAACACAAACCCTATCCTTAACCCTATCCCTAGCCTAAGCCTAAACCTAACCCTAACAGAAACCCTAACCCTAACCCTAACCCTAACCCAAACCCTAACCTTAACCCAAACTCAAACCCTAAACCTAATGCTAACCATAACCCAAACCATATCCCTAACCCTAACCGTTATCCAAACCCGAAATCTAACCCTAACCCTAACCCGAACCAAAACCTAAACCTAACCCTAACCCAAACCCTAACCCTAACCGTAACCCTAACCCAAACCCTAACCCTAACCATAACCCAAACGTTAACGCTAAACCTAACCCTAACCCAAACGCTAACCCTAAACCTAACGCAAGCCCAAAACCTAACCCTAACCCTAACCTTAACAAAAACAGTAACCCTAACCCAAAACCAAACCCAAACCCTAAACTTAACCGTAACCCTAACCCAAACTCTAACCGTAACTCTAACCCTAACCCTAACCCTAACCCTAAACCTAACACTAACCCAAACCCTAACACTAACCCTAACCCTAAACCTAACCCTAACCTTAACCCAAACATTAATCCTAAACCTAACCCTAACCCAAACCCTAACACTAACCCTAACCCAAACCCTACCCTAACCTAACCTTAACCCAAACCCTAACCCTAACTCAAACCCTAACCCTAACCCTAACACTATCCCTAACACTAAACCTAACCCTAACCCTAACCAAAACCAAACCCTAACTCAAACCCTAAACCTAACCCTAACCCTAACATTAACCCTAACTGAAACCAAACCCTAAACTTAACCCTAACCCAAACGCAAACCCTTACACTAATCCTCACCCTAACCCTAACCCAAACCCAAATCCAAACACAAAATCTAACCCTAACCCTAACCCTAACCCTAACCCAAAGCCTAAACCGAAACCTAACCCTAACCCAAATCCTCACACAAATCCTAAACCTAACACACACCCTAAACCTAACCTTAACCCTAACCCAAATCCAAACCCTAACGCTAACCCTAACACTAACCCAAACCCGAAGCCTAACCGTAAACCTAACCCTAACCCTAACCCTAACCCTAACCCTAACCCAAACCCTAACTCTAACCCTAACCCTAACCCAAACCCAAACCCTAACCCTAAGCCTAACCCTAATCCAAACCCTAACCCTAACCCTAACCAAAACCCTAACCCTAATCCTAACACTAACCCTTACCCAAACACTAACCTTATCGCAAACCCTCACCCTAAACCTAACCTAAAACCTAACCCTAACCCTAACACTAAACCTAACCCAAACCCAAACCCTAATCCTAACACTAACCCTAACCCTAACCTAACCCTAACTCTAAACCAAACGCAAACCCTAACCCTAACCCTAACCCTAACTCAAACCCTAACCCTAAACCTAACTCTAATACAAACCCTAAACCTAACCCTAACCCAAACCCAAACCCTAACCCTAACCATAACCCTAACCCATCCTCTTCCCATACCCTAACCCTAACACTAAACCTAATACTAAACAAACCCCTAAACCTATACCTAACCCTTACCCTAACCCAAACATTAACCCTAAAACTAATCCTAACACAAACCCTAACCCTAAAAATAACACAAACCCTAACCCTAACCCTAACCCTAACACAAACCCTAACTCTAAACCTAACCCTAACCCAAACCCAAACCCTAACCCTAACCCTAACAATAACGCAAACCCTAACCCTAACCCTAACCCAAACCCAAACCCTAACTCTAAACATAACCCTAACCCAAACACAAACCCAAACCCTAACCCTAACATTAAACATAACCCAAACCCAAACCCTAACCCTAAACCTAACCCTTACCCAAACCCTAACCATAACCAGAACCCAAACCATAACTCTATCCCTAAACCTAACCCTAACCCTAAACCTTACCCTAATCCAAACGCACACCCTAACCCTAACCCTAACCCTAAACCTAAACCTAACCCAAGCCCTATCACTAACCTTAGCCTAAACTAATCCCTAACCCTAACGCTAAACCTAACCCTAACCCTAACCCTAACCCTAACCTAATCCTAACACTAACCCTTACCCAAACACTAACCTTATCGCAAACCCTCACCCTAAACCTAACCTAAACCCTAACCCTAACCCTAACACTAAACCTAATCCAAACCCAAACCCTAATCCTAACACTAACCCTAACCCTAACCCTAACACTCACCCTAAACCAAACGGAAACCCTAACCCTAACCCTAACCCTAACTCAAACCCTAACCCTAAACCTAACTCTAATACAAACCCTAACCCTAACCCTAACCCTAACCCAAACCCTAACCCTAACCATAACCCTAACCCATCCTCTACCCGTACCCTGAACCTAACACTAAACCTAATACTAAACAAACCCCTAACCCTATACCTAACCCTTACCCTAACCCAAACATTAACCCTTAAACGAACCTAACCCAAACCCTAACCATAAACCTAACCCTAACCCAAACCCTAATACTAACCCTAACCCTAACACAAACCCTAACCCTAATCCTAACCCAAACATTAACCCTAAACCTAACCCTAACCCAAAAGCTAACCCTAAACCTAACCCAAGCCCAAAACCTAACCCTAAACCTAACCCTAACACAAAACCTAACCCTAACCCAAAACCAAACCCAAACCCTAAACTTAACCGTAACCCTAACCCAAACTCTAACCATAACTCTAACCCTAACCCTAACCCTAAACCTAAACCTAACACTAACCCAAACCCTAACACTAACCCTAACCCTAACCCTAACCCTAACCCTAACCCAAACATTAAAACTAAACCTGACCCTAACCCAAACCCTACCACTAACCCTAACACAAACCCTAACCCTAACCCTAACCCTAGCCTAAGCCTAAACCTAACCCTAACAGAAACGCTAACACTAACCCTAACCCTAACCCTAACCCTAACCCAAACTCAAACCCTAAACCTAATGCTAACCCTAACCCAAACCCTATCCCTACCCCTAACCCTTATCCAAACCCTAAATCTAACCCTAACCCTAACCCGAACCAAAACCTAAACCTAACCCAAACCCTCCCCTAACACTAACCCTAACCCAAACCCTAAACCTAACCCTAACCCTAACCCAAATATTAACCCTAAACCTAACGCTAACCCTAACGCTAACCATAAACCTAACCCTAACCCAAACCCTAACACTACCTAACCTTAACCCAAACCCTAACCCTAATCCTAACCCTAACCCAAACCCAAACCCTAACCCTAACTCAAACTCAAACCCTAACCCTAACCCTAACCCTAACCCTAACCCTAACCTTAACCCAAACTCAAACCCTAAACGTAATGCTAACCCTAACCCAAACCCTATCCCTAACCCTAACCCTTATCCAAACCCTAAATCTAACCCTAACCCTAACCCTAACCTAATCCAAACACTAACCCTTACCCAAACACTAACCTTATCGCAAACACTCACCCTAAACCTAACCTAAACCCTAACCCTAACAATAACACTAAACCTAATCCAAACCCAAACCCTAATCCTAACACTAACCCAAACCCTAACCCTAACACTCACCCTAAACCAAACGGAAACCCTAACCCTAACCCTAACCCAAACCCTAACCCTAAACCTAACTCTAATACAAACCCTAACCCTAACCCTAACGCAAACCCAAACCCTAACCCTAACCATAACCCTAACCCATCCTCTACCCATACCCTGACCCTAACACTAAACCTAATACTAAACAAACCCCTAACACTATACCTAACCCTTACACTAACCCAAACATTAACCCTAAAACTAACCCTAACCCAAACCCTAACCCTAAACCTAACCCTAACCCAAACCCTAACCCTAACCCTAACCCTAACCCAACCCCTAAACCTAACCCTAACCCAAACATTAACCCTAAACCTAACCCTAACCCAAACGCTAACCCTAAACCTAACCCAAGCCCAAAACACAACCCTAAACCTAACTCGCAAACAAACCCTAACCCTAAACCAAAACCAAACCCAAACCCTAAACTTAACCGTAACCCTAACCCAAACTCTAACCATAACTCTAACCCTAACCCTAACCCTAACCCTAAACCTAACACTAACCCAAACCCTAACACTAACCCTAACCCTAACCCTAACCCTAACCCTAACCCAAACATTAAACCTAAACCTAACCCTAACCCAAACCCTAACACTAACCCTAACACAAACCCTATCCCTAACCCTAACCCTAGCCTAAGCCTAAACCTAACCCTAACAGAAACCCTAACCCTAACCCTAACCCTAACCCAAACCCTAACCTTAACCCAAACTCAAACCCTAAACCTAATGCTAACCCTAACGCTAACCATAAACCTAACCCTAACCCAAACCCTAACCCTAACCTAACCTTAACCCAAACCCTAACCCTAACCCTCACCCTAACCCAAACCCTAACCCTAACCCTAACCAAAACCCAAACCCTAAAAATAACGCAAACCCTAAACCTAACCCTAACCCAAACCCTAACCGTAAACCTAACCCTAACCGTAACCCTAACCCTAACCCTAAACCTAACCCTTACCCAAACCCTAACCATAACCAGAACCCAAACCATAACTCTATCCCTAAACCTAACCCTAACCCTAAACCTTAACCTAATCCAAACGCACACCCTAACCCTAACCCTAACCCTAAACCTAAACCTAACCCAAGCCCTAACACTAACCTTAGTCTAAACTTAACCCTAACCCTAACGCTAAACCTAACCCTGACCCTAACCCTAACCTAATCCTAACACTAACCCTTACCCAAACACTAACCTTATCGCAAACCCTCACCCTAAACCTAACCTAAACCCTAACCCTAACCCTAACACTAAACCTAATCCAAACCCAAACCCTAATCCTAACACTAACCCTAACCCTAACCCTAACACTCACCCTAAACCAAACGGAAACCCTAACCCTAACCCTAACTCAAACCCTAACCCTAAACCTAACTCTAATACAAACCCTAACCCTAACCCTAACCCAAACCCAAACCCTAACCCTAACCATAACCCTAACCCATCCTCTTCCCATACCCTAACCCTAACACTAAACCTAATACTAAACAAACCCCTAAACCTATACCTAACCCTTACCCTAACCCAAACATTAACCCTAAAACTAATCCTAACACAAACCCT
Source organism: Eospalax fontanierii (assembly GCA_035773235.1). Classification (NCBI taxonomy): domain Eukaryota; kingdom Metazoa; phylum Chordata; class Mammalia; order Rodentia; family Spalacidae; genus Eospalax; species Eospalax fontanierii. The sequence goes on along the minus strand of JAJHUQ010000045.1, from coordinate 5,291,946 downwards.
AACCCTAAACCTAACCCTAACCCAAACCCTAAACCTAACCCTAAACCTAACCCAAACCCTAAACCTAACCCTAACCCAAACATTAACCCTAAACCTAACCCTAACCCAAACGCTAACCCTAAACCTAACCCTAGCCCAAAACCTAACCCTAAACCTAAACCTAACACAAACCCTAACCCTAACCTAACCTTAACCCAAACCCTAACCCTAACCCTAACCCTAACCCAAACCCTAACCCTAACCCTAACCCTATCCCAACCCCTAACCCTAACCCTAACCCAAACATTAACCCTAAACCTAACCCTAACCCAAACGCTAACCCTAAACCTAACCCAAGCCCAAAACCCAACCCTAAACCTAACTCTAAAACAAACCCTAACCCTAACCCAAAACCAAACCCAAACCCTAAACTTAACCGTAGCCCTAACCCAAACTCTAACCATAACTATAACTCTAACCCTAACCCTAACCCTAAACCTAACACTAACCCAAAAAATAACACTAACCCTAACCCTAACCGTAACCCTAACCCTAACTCTAACCCAAACATTAAACCTAAACCTAACCCTAACCCAAACCCTAACACTAACCCTAACACAAACCCTATCCTTAACCCTATCCCTGGCCTAAGCCTAAACCTAACCCTAACAGAAACCCTAACCCTAACCCTAACCCTAACCCAAACCCTAACCTTAACCCAAACTCAAACCCTAAACCTAATGCTAACCATAACCCAAACCATATCCCTAACCCTAACCGTTATCCAAACCCGAAATCTAACCCTAACCCTAACCCGAACCAAAACCTAAACCTAACCCTAACCCAAACCCTAACCCTAACCGTAACCCTAACCCAAACCCTAACCCTAACCATAACCCAAACGTTAACGCTAAACCTAACCCTAACCCAAACGCTAACCCTAAACCTAACGCAAGCCCAAAACCTAACCCTAACCCTAACCTTAACAAAAACACTAACCCTAACCCAAAACCAAACCCAAACCCTAAACTTAACCGTAACCCTAACCCAAACTCTAACCGTAACTCTAACCCTAACCCTAACCCTAACCCTAAACCTAACACTAACCCAAACCCTAACACTAACCCTAACCCTAAACCTAACCCTAACCTTAACCCAAACATTAAACCTAAACCTAACCCTAACCCAAACCCTAACACTAACCCTAACCCAAACCCTACCCTAACCTAACCTTAACCCAAACCCTAACCCTAACTCAAACCCTAACCCTAACCCTAACACTATCCCTAACACTAAACCTAACCCTAACCCTAACCAAAACCAAACCCTAACTCAAACCCTAAACCTAACCCTAACCCTAACATTAACCCTAACCGAAACCAAACCCTAACCTTAACCCTAACCCAAACGCAAACCCTTACACTAATCCTCACCCTAACCCTAACCCAAACCCAAATCCAAACACAAAAACTAACCGTAACCCTAACCCTAACCCTAACCCAAAGCCTAAACCGAAACCTAACCCTAACCCAAATCCTCACACTAATCCTAAACCTAACACACACCCTAAACCTAACCTTAACCCTAACCCAAATCCAAACCCTAACGCTAACCCTAACACTAACCCAAACCCGAAGCCTAACCGTAAACCTAACCCTAACCCTAACCCTAACCCTAACCCTAACCCTAACCCTAACTCTAACCCTAACCCTAACCCAAACCCAAACCCTAACCCTAAGCCTAACCCTAATCCAAACCCTAACCCTAACCCTAACCAAAACCCTAACCCTAATCCTAACACTAACCCTTACCCAAACACTAACCTTATCGCAAACCCTCACCCTAAACCTAACCTAAACCCTAACCCTAACCCTAACACTAAACCTAACCCAAACCCAAACCCTAATCCTAACACTAACCCTAACCCTAACCCTAACACTCACCCTAAACCAAACGGAAACCCTAACCCTAACCCTAACCCTAACTCAAACCCTAACCCTAAACCTAACTCTAATACAAACCCTAAACCTAACCCTAACCCAAACCCAAACCCTAACCCTAACCATAACCCTAACCCATCCTCTTCCCATACCCTAACCCTAACACTAAACCTAATACTAAACAAACCCCTAAACCTATACCTAACCCTTACCCTAACCCAAACATTAACCCTAAAACTAATCCTAACACAAACCCTAACCCTAAAAATAACACAAACCCTAACCCTAACCCTAACCCTAACACAAACCCTAACTCTAAACCTATCCCTAACCCAAACCCAAACCCTAACCCTAACCCTAACAATAACGCAAACCCTAACCCTAACCCTAACCCAAACCCAAACCCTAACTCTAAACATAACCCTAACCCAAACACAAACCCCAACCCCAACCCTAACATTAAACATAACCCAGACCCAAACCCTAAACCTAAACCTAACACTTAGCCAAACCCTAACCATAACCAGAACCCAAACCATAACTCTATCCCTAAACCTAACCCTAACCCTAAACCTTACCCTAATCCAAACGCACACCCTAACCCTAACCCTAACCCTAAACCTAAACCTAACCCAAGCCCTATCACTAACCTTAGCCTAAACTAATCCCTAACCCTAACGCTAAACCTAACCCTAACCCTAACCCTAACCCTAACCTAATCCTAACACTAACCCTTACCCAAACACTAACCTTATCGCAAACCCTCACCCTAAACCTAACCTAAACCCTAACCCTAACCCTAACACTAAACCTAATCCAAACCCAAACCCTAATCCTAACACTAACCCTAACCCTAACCCTAACACTCACCCTAAACCAAACGGAAACCCTAACCCTAACCCTAACCCTAACTCAAACCCTAACCCTAAACCTAACTCTAATACAAACCCTAACCCTAACCCTAACCCTAACCCAAACCCTAACCCTAACCATAACCCTAACCCATCCTCTACCCGTACCCTGAACCTAACACTAAACCTAATACTAAACAAACCCCTAACCCTATACCTAACCCTTACCCTAACCCAAACATTAACCCTTAAACGAACCTAACCCAAACCCTAACCATAAACCTAACCCTAACCCAAACCCTAATACTAACCCTAACCCTAACACAAACCCTAACCCTAATCCTAACCCAAACATTAACCCTAAACCTAACCCTAACCCAAAAGCTAACCCTAAACCTAACCCAAGCCCAAAACCTAACCCTAAACCTAACCCTAACACAAAACCTAACCCTAACCCAAAACCAAACCCAAACCCTAAACTTAACCGTAACCCGAACCCAAACTCTAACCATAACTCTAACCCTAACCCTAACCCTAAACCTAAACCTAACACTAACCCAAACCCTAACACGAACCCTAACCCTAACCCTAACCCTAACCCTAACCCAAACAATAAAACTAAACGTGACCCTAACCCAAACCCTACCACTAACCCTAACACAAACCCTAACCCTAACCCTAACCCTTGCCTAAGCCTAAACCTAACCCTAACAGAAACGCTAACACTAACCCTAACCCTAACCCTAACCCTAACCCAAACTCAAACCCTAAACCTAATGCTAACCCTAACCCAAACCCTATCCCTACCCCTAACCCTTATCCAAACCCTAAATCTAACCCTAACCCTAACCCGAACCAAAACCTAAACCTAACCCAAACCCTCCCCTAACACTAACCCTAACCCAAACCCTAAACCTAACCCTAACCCTAACCCAAATATTAACCCTAAACCTAACGCTAACCCTAACGCTAACCATAAACCTAACCCTAACCCAAACCCTAACACTACCTAACCTTAACCCAAACCCTAACCCTAATCCTAACCCTAACCCAAACCCAAACCCTAACCCTAACTCAAACTCAAACCCTAACCCTAACCCTAACCCTAACCCTAACCCTAACCTTAACCCAAACTCAAACCCTAAACGTAATGCTAACCCTAACCCAAACCCTATCCCTAACCCTAACACTTATCCAAACCCTAAATCTAACCCTAACCCTAACCCTAACCTAATCCAAACACTAACCCTTACCCAAACACTAACCTTATCGCAAACACTCACCCTAAACCTAACCTAAACCCTAACCCTAACAATAACACTAAACCTAATCCAAACCCAAACCCTAATCCTAACACTAACCCAAACCCTAACCCTAACACTCACCCTAAACCAAACGGAAACCCTAACCCTAACCCTAACTCAAACCCTAACCCTAAACCTAACTCTAATACAAACCCTAACCCTAACCCTAACGCAAACCCAAACCCTAACCCTAACCATAACCCTAACCCATCCTCTACCCGTACCCTGACCCTAACACTAAACCTAATACTAAACAAACCCCTAACACTATACCTAACCCTTACCCTAACCCAAACATTAACCCTAAAACTAACCCTAACCCAAACCCTAACCCTAAACCTAACCCTAACCCAAACCCTAACCCTAACCCTA
>JAJHUQ010000045.1:5275000-5277500 GCA_035773235.1 Eospalax fontanierii | reverse complement strand
ACTAACCCTAACCCTAACCCTAACACTCACCCTAAACCAAACGGAAACCCTAACCCTAACCCTAACTCAAACCCTAACCCTAAACCTAACTCTAATACAAACCCTAACCAAACCCTAACCCAAACCCAAACCCTAACCCTAAACCTAAAAGTAACCCTAACCCAAACGCAAAACCTAACCCTAACCCTAACCCTAACCCTAACCCTAACCCTAACCCTAACCCTAACCCTAACCCAAAACCTAACCCTAACCCTAACTCTAACACAAACCCTAACCCTAAACCTAACCAAACCGAAACCATAACCGTAAGCCTCACCCAAACCATAACCCTAATTCTAACCCTAACCCTAACCCAAACCCTAACCGTAACCGTAACCCTAACCCTAACGCTAACAAAAACCCTAATCCTAACCCTAACCCTAACCCTAACCCAAACCCTAAATCTAACCCTAACCCTAACCCAAACCAAAAACCTAACCCTAACCCAAACGCTAAACCTAACCCTAACCCTAACCCTAACCCTAATCCTAACACTAACCCTTACCCAAACACTAACCTTATCGCAAACCCTCACCCTAAACCTAACCTAAACCCTAACCCTAACCCTAACACTAAACCTAACCCAAACCCAAACCCTAATCCTAACACTAACCCTAACCCTAACCCTAACACTCACCCTAAACCAAACGGAAACCCTAACCCTAACCCTAACCCTAACTCAAACCCTAACCCTAAACCTAACTCTAATACAAACCCTAAACCTAACCCTAACCCAAACCCAAACCCTAACCCTAACCATAACCCTAACCCATCCTCTTCCCATACCCTAACCCTAACACTAAACCTAATACTAAACAAACCCCTAAACCTATACCTAACCCTTACCCTAACCCAAACATTAACCCTAAAACTAATCCTAACACAAACCCTAACCCTAAACCTAACCCTAACCCAAACCCTAAACCTAACCCTAAACCTAACCCAAACCCTAAACCTAACCCTAACCCAAACATTAACCCTAAACCTAACCCTAACCCAAACGCTAACCCTAAACCTAACCCTAGCCCAAAACCTGACCCTAAACCTAAACCTAACCCAAACCCTAACCCTAACCTAACCTTAACCCAAACCCTAACCCTAACCCTAACCCTAACCCAAACCCTAACCCTAACCCTAACCCTAACCCAACCCCTAACCCTAACCCTAACCCAAACATTAACCCTAAACCTAACCCTAACCCAAACGCTAACCCTAAACCTAACCCAAGCCCAAAACCCAACCCTAAACCTAACTCTAAAACAAACCCTAACCCTAACCCAAAACCAAACCCAAACCCTAAACTTAACCGTAGCCCTAACCCAATCTCTAACCATAACTCTAACTCTAACCCTAACCCTAACCCTAAACCTAACACTAACCCAGACCCTAACACTAACCCTAACCCTAACCCTAACCCTAACCCTAACCCTAACCCAAACATTAAACCTAAACCTAACCCTAACCCAAACCCTAACACTAACCCTAACACAAACCCTATCCTTAACCCTATCCCTAGCCTAAGCCTAAACCTAACCCTAACAGAAACCCTAACCCTAACCCTAACCCTAACCCAAACCCTAACCTTAACCCAAACTCAAACCCTAAACCTAATGCTAACCATAACCCAAACCATATCCCTAACCCTAACCGTTATCCAAACCCGAAATCTAACCCTAAACCTAACCCGAACCAAAACCTAAACCTAACCCTAACCCAAACCCTAACCCTAACCGTAACCCTAACCCAAACCCTAACCCTAACCATAACCCAAACGTTAACGCTAAACCTAACCCTAACCCAAACGCTAACCCTAAACCTAACGCAAGCCCAAAACCTAACCCTAACCCTAACCTTAACACAAACACTAACCCTAACCCAAAACCAAACCCAAACCCTAAACTTAACCGTAACCCTAACCCAAACTCTAACCGTAACTCTACAACTAACCCTAACCCTAACCCTAAACCTAACACTAACCCAAACCCTAACACTAACCCTAACCCTAAACCTAACCCTAACCCTAACCCAAACATTAAACCTAAACCTAACCCTAACCCAAACCCTAACACTAACCCTAACCCAAACCCTACCCTAACCTAACCTTAACCCAAACCCTAACCCTAACTCAAACCCTAACCCTAACCCTAACACTATCCCTAACACTAAACCTAACCCTAACCCTAACCAAAACCAAACCCTAACTCAAACCCTAAACCTAACCCTAAACCTAACATTAACCCTAACCGAAACCAAACCCTAACCTTAACCCTAACCCAAACGCAAACCCTTACACTAATCCTCACCCTAACCCTAACCCAAACCCAAATCCAAACACAAAATCTAACCCTAACCCTAACCCTAACACTAACCCAAAGCCTAAACCGAAACCTAACCCTAACGCAAATCCTCACACTAATCCTAAACCTAACACACACCCTAAACCTAACCTTAACCCTAACCC
>JAJHUQ010000045.1:5267500-5270000 GCA_035773235.1 Eospalax fontanierii | reverse complement strand
CTAACCCAACCCCTAACCCTAACCCTAACCCAAACATTAACCCTAAACCTAACTCTAACACAAACGCTAACCCTAAACCTAACCCAAGCCCAAAACCCAACCCTAAACCTAACTCGAAAACAAACCCTAACCCTAACCCAAAACCAAACCCAAAACCTAAACTTAACTGTAACCCTAACCCAAACTCTAACCATAACTCTAACCCTAACCCTAACCCTAACCCTAAACCTAACACTAACCCAAACCCTAACACTAACCCTAACCCTAACACTAACCCTAACCCTAACCCAAACATTAAACCTAAACCTAACCCTAACCCAAACCCTAACACTAACCCTAAAACAAACCCTATCCCAAACCCTAACCCTAGCCTAAGCCTAAACCTAACCCTAACAGAAACCCTAACCCTAACCCTAACCCTAACACAAACCCTAACCTTAACCCAAACTCAAACCCTAAACCTAATGCTAACCCTAACCCAAACCATATCCCTAACCCTAACCGTTATCCAAACCCGAAATCTAACCCTAACCCTAACCCGAACCAAAACCTAAACCTAACCCTAACCCAAAACCTAACCCTAACCCTAACCCTAACCCAAACCCTAAAACTAACCCTAACCCTAACCCAAACCCTAACCCTAACCCTAACCCAAACGTTAACCCTAAACCTAACCCTAACCCAAATGCTAAGCCTAAACCTAACCCAAGCCCAAAACCTAACCCTAACCCTAACCCTAACACAAACACTAACCCTAACCCAAAACCAAACCCAAACCCTAAACTTAACCGTAACCCTAACCCAAACTCTAACCATAACTCTAACCCTAACCCTAACCCTAAACCTAACTCTAACCCAAACCCTAACACTAAGCCTAACCCTAAACCGAACCCTAACCCTAACCCAAACATTAAACCTAAACCTAACCCTAACCCAAACCCTAACACTAACCCTAACCCAAACCCTAACCCTAACCTAACCTTAACCCAAACCCTAACCCTAATCCTAACCCTAACCCAAACCCAAACCCTAACCCTAACTCAAACCCTAACCCTAACCCTAACACTATCCCTAACACTAAACCTAACCCTAACCCTAACCAAAACCAAACCCTAACTCAAACCCTAAACCTAACCCTAACCCTAACATTAACCCTAACCGAAACCAAACCCTAACCTTAACCCTAACCCAAACGCAAACCCTTACACTAATCCTCACCCTAACCCTAACCCAAACCCAAATCCAAACACAAAATCTAACCCTAACCCTAACCCTAACCCTCACCCAAAGCCTAAACCGAAACCTAACCCTAACCCAAATCCTCACACTAATCCTAAACCTAACACACACCCTAAACCTAACCTTAACCCTAACCCAAATCCAAAACCTAACGCTAACCCTAACACTAACCCAAACCCAAATCCTAACCGTAAACCTAACCCTAACCCTAACCCTAACACTAACCCTAACCCAAACCGTAACTCTAACCCTAACCCTAACCCAAACCCAAACCCTAACCCTAACCCTAACCCTAACCCTAATCCAAACCCTAAACCTAACCCTAACCCAAAACCAAACCCTAAACCTAACCCTAACCCTAACCCTAACCCTAACCCTAACCCAAACCCTAACTCTAACCCTAACCCTAACCCAAACCCAAACCCTAACCGTAACCCTAACCCTAACCCAAACCCTAACCCTAACCCTAACCCAAACCCAAACCCTAAACCTAACCCTAACCCTAACCCTAACCCTCACCCTAACCCAAACCCTAACCCTAACCCTAACCGAAACCCAAACCCTAAAAATAACGCAAACCCTAAACCTAACCCTAACCCAAACCCTAACCGTAAACCTAACCCTAACCCTAACCCTAACCCTAACCCTAAACCTAAACCTAAACGTAACCCTAACCCAAACGCAAACCCTAACCCTAACCCTTACCCTAACCCTAACTGTAATCCTAACCCTAACCTTAACGCTAACACATACCCTAACCCTAACCCTAACCCTAACCCTAACACAAACCCTAACTCTAAACCTAACCCTAACCCACACCCAAACCCTAACCCTAACCCTAACAATAACGCAAACCCTAACCCTAACCCTAACCCAAACCCAAACCCTAACCCTAAACATAACCCTAACCCAAACACAAACCCAAACCCTAACCCTAATTTTAACCATAACCCAAACCCAAACCCTAACCCTAAACCTACCCCTTACCCAAACCCTAATCATAACCAGAACCCAAACCATAACTCTATCCCTAAACCTAACCCTAACCCTAAACCTTACCCTAATCCAAACGCACACCCTAAAGCTAACCCTAACCCTAAACCTAAACCTAACCCAAGCCCTAACACTAACCTTAGCCTAAACTTAAGCCTAACCCTAACGCTAAACCTAACCCTAACCCTAACCCTAACCCTAACCTAATCCTAACACTAACCCTTACCCAAACACTAACCTTATCGCAAACCCTCACCCTAAACCTAAC
>JAJHUQ010000045.1:5247500-5250000 GCA_035773235.1 Eospalax fontanierii | reverse complement strand
ATCCCTAACCCTAACCGTTATCCAAACCCGAAATCTAACCCTAACCCTAACCTGAACCAAAACCTAAACCTAACCCTAACCCAAACCCTAACCCTAACCGTAACCCTAACCCAAACCCTAAACCTAACCCTAACCCTAACCGAAACCCTAACCCTAACCCTAACCCAAACGTTAACCCTAAACCTAACCCTAACCCAAACGCTCACCCTAAACCTAACCCAAGCCCAAAACCTAACCCTAACCCTAACCCTAACACAAACACTAACCCTAACCCAAAACCAAACCCAAACCCTAAACTTAACCGTAACCCTAACCCAAACTCTAACCATAACTCTAACCCTAACCCTAACCCTAAACCTAACACTAACCCAAACCCTAACACTAACCCTAACCCTAAACCTAACCCTAACCCTAACCCAAACATTAAACCTAAACCTAACCCTAACCCACATCCTAACACTAACCCTAAACCAACCCCTAAACCTAACCTAACCTTAACCCAAACCCTAACCCTAATCCTAACCCTAACCCAAACCCAAATCCTAACCCTAACTCAAACCCTAACCCTAACCCTAACACTATCCCTAACACTAAACCTAACCCTAACCCTAACCAAAACCAAACCCTAACTCAAACCCTAAACCTAACCCTAACCCTAACATTAACCCTAACCGAAACCAAACCCTAACCTTAACCCTAACCCAAACGCAAACCCTTACACTAATCCTCACCCTAACCCTAACCCAAACCCAAATCCAAACACAAAATCTAACCCTAACCCTAAACCTAACCCTAACCCAAAGCCTAAACCGAAACCTAACCCTAACCCAAATCCTCACACTAATCCTAAACCTAACACACACCCTAAACCTAACCTTAACCCTAACCCAAATCCAAACCCTAACGCTAACCCTAACACTAACCCAAACCCAAATCCTAACCGTAAACCTAACCCTAACCCTAACCCTAACACTAACCCTAACCCAAACCGTAACTCTAACCCTAACCCTAACCCAAACCCAAACCCTAACCCTAACCCTAACCCTAACCCTAATCCAAACCCTAAACCTAACCCTAACCCTAACCCTAACCCTAACCCTAACCCAAACCCTAACTCTAACCCTAACCCTAACCCAAACCCAAACCCTAACCGTAACCCTAACCCTAACCCAAACCCTAACCCTAACCCTAACCCAAACCCAAACCCTAAACCTAACCCTAACCCTAACCCTAACCCTCACCCTAACCCAAACCCTAACCCTAACCCTAACCGAAACCCAAACCCTAAAAATAACGCAAACCCTAAACCTAACCCTAACCCAAACCCTAACCGTAAACCTAACCCTAACCCTAACCTTAACCCTAACCCTAAACCTAAACCTAAACGTAACCCTAACCCAAACGCAAACCCTAACCCTAACCCTTACCCTAACCCTAACTGTAATCCTAACCCTAACCTTAACGCTAACACAAACCCTAACCCTAACCCTAACCCTAACCCTAACACAAACCCTAACTCTAAACCTAACCCTAACCCAAACCCAAACCCTAACCCTAACCCTAACAATAACGCAAACCCTAACCCTAACCCTAACCCAAACCCAAACCCTAACCCTAAACATAACCCTAACCCAAACACAAACCCTAACCCTAACCCTAACTTTAAACATAACCCAAACCCAAACCCTAACCCTAAACCTAACCCTTACCCAAACCCTAACCATAACCACAGCCCAAACCATAACTCTATCCCTTAACCTAACCCTAACCCTAAACCTTACCCTAATCCAAACGCACACCCTAACCCTAACCCTAACCCTAAACCTAAACCTAACCCAAGCCCTAACACTAACCTTAGCCTAAACTTAAGCCTAACCCTAACGCTAAACCTAACCCTAACCCTAACCCTAACCCTAACCTAATCCTAACACTAACCCTTACCCAAACACTAACCTTATCGCAAACCCTCACCCTAAACCTAACCTAAACCCTAACCCTAACCCTAACACTAAACCTAATCCAAACCCAAACCCTAATCCTAACACTAACCCTAACCCTAACCCTAACACTCATCCTAAACCAAACGGAAACCCTAACCCTAACCCTAACTCAAACCCTAACCCTAAACCTAACTCTAATACAAACCCTAACCCTAACCCTAACCCTACCCCAAACCCTCACCCTAACCATAACCCTACCCCATCCTCTACCCGTACCCTGACCCTAACACTAAACCTAATACTAAACAAACACCTAACCCTATACCTAACCCTTACCCTAACCCAAACATTAACCCTAAAACTAACCCTAACCCAAACCCTAACCATAAACCTAACCCAAACCCAAACCCTAACACTAACCCTAACCCTAACCCAAACCCTAACCCTAATCCTAACCCAAACATTAACCCTAAACCTAAGCCTAACCCAAACGCTAACCCTAAACCTAACCCTAGCCCAAAACCTAAACCTAAACCTAACCCTAACACAAACCCTAACCC
>JAJHUQ010000045.1:5232500-5242500 GCA_035773235.1 Eospalax fontanierii | reverse complement strand
ACCCTAACCCAAACCCAAACCCTAACCCTAACTCAAACTCAAACCCTAACCCTAACCCTAACGCTAACCCTAAACCTATCCCTAAACTTAAACTAAAGTCAAACCCTAAACGTAATGCTAACCCTAACCCAAAACCTATCCCTAACCTAACCCTTATCCAAACCCTAAATCTAACCCTAACCCTAACCCTAACCTAATCCAAACACTAACCCTTACCCAAACACTAACCTTATCGCAAACCCTCACCCTAAACCTAACCTAAACCCTAACCCTAACCCTAACACTAAACCTAATCCAAACCCAAACCCTAATCCTAACACAAACCCTAACCCTAACCCTAACACTCACCCTAAACCAAACGGAAACCCTAACCCTAACCCTAACTCAAACCCTAACCCTAAACCTAACTCTAATACAAACCCTAACCCTAACCCAAAACCAAACCCAAACCCTAAACTTAACCATAACCCTAACCCAAACTCTAACCATAACTCTAACCCTAACCCTAACCCTAAACCTTAACCTAACACTAACCCAAACCCTAACACTAACCCTAACCCTAACCCTAACCCTAACCCTAACCCTAACCCAAACATTAAACCTAAACCTAACCCTAACCCAAACCCTACCACTAACATTAACACAAACCCTAACCCTAACCCTAACCCTAGCCTAAGCCTAAACCTAACCCTAACAGAAACGCTAACCCTAACCCTAACCCTAACCCTAACCCTAACCCTAACCCTAAACCAAACTCAAACCCTAAACCTAATGCTAACCCTAACCCAAACCCTATCCCTACCCCTAACCCTTATCCAAACCCTAACCCTAACCCTAACCCTAACCCTAACCCTAACCTAATCCTAACACTAACCCTTACCCAAACACTAACCTTATCGCAAACCCTCACCCTAAACCTAACCTAAACCCTAACCCTGACCCTAACACTAAACCTAATCCAAACCCAAACCCTAATCCTAACACTAACCCTAACCCTAACCCTAACACTCATCCTAAACCAAATGGAAACCCTAACCCTAACCCTAACTCAAACCCTAACCCTAAACCTAACTCTAATACAAACCCTAACCCTAACCCTAACCCTAACCCAAACCCTAACCCTAACCATAACCCTAACCTATCCTCTACCTGTACCCTGACCCTAACAGTAAACCTAATACTAAACAAACCCCTAACCCTATACCTAACCCTTACCCTAACCCAAACATTAACCCTAAAACTAACCCTAACCCAAACCCTAACCATAAACCTAACCCTAACCCAAACCCTAACACTAACCCTAACCCTAACCCAAACCCTAACCCTAACCCTAACCCAAACATTAACCCTAAACCTAACCCTAACCCAAACGCTAACCCTAAACCTAACCCTAGCCCAATACCTAACCCTAAACCTAACCCTAACACAAACCCTAACCCTAACCCAAAACCAAACCCAAACCCTAAACTTAACCGTAACCCTAACCCAAACTCTAACCATAACTCTAACCCTAAACCTAACCCTAAACCTAAACCTAACACTAACCCAAACCCTAACACTAACCCTAACCCTAATCCTAACCCTAACCCAAACATTAAACCTAAACCTAACCCTAACCCAAACCCTACCACTAACCCTAACACAAACCCTAACCCTAACCCTAACCCTAGCCTAAGCCTAAACCTAACCCTAACAGAAACGCTAACCCTAACCCTAACCCTAACCCTAACCCTAACCCAAACTCAAACCCTAAACCTAATGCTAACCCTAACCCAAACCCTATCCCTTCCCCTTACTCTTATCCAAACCCCAAATCTAACCCTAACCCTAACCCGAACCAAAACCTAAACCTAACGCAAACCCTCACCCTAACACTAACCCTAACCCAAACCCTAAACCTAACCCTAACCCTAACCCAAATATTAACCCTAAACCTAACGCTAACCCTAACGCTAACCATAAACCTAACCCTAACCCAAACCCTAACCCTAACCTAACCTTAACCCAAACCCTAACCCTAATCCTAACCCTAACCCAACCCACAACCTAACCCTAACTCAAACTCAAACCCTAACCCTAACCCTAACCCTAACCCTAAACCTATCCCTAACCTTAACCCAAACTCAAACCCTAAACGTAAAGCTAACCCTAACCCAAACCCTATCCCTAACCTAACCCTTATCCAAACCCTAAATCTAACCCTAACCCTAACCCTAACCTAATCCAAACACTAACCCTTACCCAAACACTAACCTTATCGCAAACCCTCACCCTAAGCCTAACCTAAACCCTAACCCTAACCCTAACACTAAACCTAATCCAAACCCAAACCCTAATCCTAACACTAACCCTAACCCTAACCCTAACACTCACCCTAAACCAAACGGAAATCCTAACCCTAACCCTAACTCAAACCCTAACCCTAAACCTAACTCTAATACAAACCCTAACCCTAACCCTAACCCAAACCCAAACCCTAACCCTAACCATAACCCTAACCCATCCTCTACCCGTACCCTGACCCTAACACTAAACCTAATACTAAACAAAACACTAACCCTATACCTAAGCCTTACCCTAACCCAAACATTAATCCTAAAACTAACCCTAACCCAAACCCTAACCATAAAGCTAACCCTAACCCAAACCGTAACCCTAACCCTAACCCTAACCCAAACCCTAACCCTAACCCTAACCCAAACATAAACACTAAACCTAACCCTAACCCAAACGCTAACCCTAAACCTAACCCTAGCCCAAAACCTAACCCTAAACCTAACCCTTACACAAACCCTAACCCTAACCCAACACCAAACCCAAACCCTAAACTTAACCGTAACCCTAACCCAAACTCTAACCATAATTCTACCCCTAACCCTAACCCTAACCCTAAACCTAACACTAACCCAAACCCTAACAATAACCCTAACCCTAACCCTAAACAGAACCCTAACCCTAACCCAAACATTAAACCTAAACCTAACCCTAACCCAAACCCTACCACGAACCCTAACACAAACCCTAACGCTAACCCTAACCCTAGCCTAAGCCTAAACCTAACCCTAACAGAAACTCTAACCCTAACCCTAACCCTAACCCTAACTCTAACCCTAACCCTAACCCAAACTCAAACCCTAAACCTAATGCTAACCCTAACCCAAACCCTATCCCTAACCCTAACCCTTATCCAAACACTAAATCTAACCCTAACCCTAACCCGAACCAAAACCTAAACCTAACCCAAACCCTGACCCAAAACCTAACCCTAACCCTAACCCAAACATTAACCCTAAACCTAACACTAACCCAAACGCTAACCCTAAACCTAACCCTAGCCCAAAACCTAACCCTAAACCTAACACTAACACAAACCCTAACCCTAACCCAAAACCAAACCCAAACCCTAAACTTAACCGTAACCCTAACCCAAACTCTAACCATAACTCTAACCCTAACCCTAACCCTAACCCTTAACCTAACACTAACCCAAACCCTAACACTAACCCTAACCCTAACCCTAACCCTAACCCTAACCCTAACCCTAACCCTAACCCAAACATTAAACCTAAACCTAACCCTAACCCAAACCCTACCACTAACATTAACACAAACCCTAACCCTAACCCTAACCCTAGCCTAAGCCTAAACCTAACCCTAACAGAAACGCTAACCCTAACCCTAACCCTAACCCTAACCCTAACCCTAACCCTAACCCAAACTCAAACCCTAAACCT
This sequence comes from Eospalax fontanierii, assembly GCA_035773235.1. Taxonomy (NCBI): domain Eukaryota; kingdom Metazoa; phylum Chordata; class Mammalia; order Rodentia; family Spalacidae; genus Eospalax; species Eospalax fontanierii. Next base: position 5,238,766 of record JAJHUQ010000045.1, on the reverse strand, counting down.
AATGCTAACCCTAACCCAAACCCTATCCCTACCCCTAACCCTTATCCAAACCCTAAATCTAACCCTAACCCTAACCCGAACCAAAACCTAAACCTAACCCAAACCCTAACCCTAACACTAACCCTAACCCAAACCCTAAACCTAACCCTAACCCTAACCCAAATATTAACCCTAAACCTAACGCTAACCCTAACGCTAACCATAAACCTAACCCTAACCCAAACCCTAACCCTAACCTAACCTTAACCCAAACCCTAACCCTAATCCTAACCCTAACCCAAACAAAAACCCTAACCCTAACTCAAACTCAAACCCTAACCCTAACCCTAACCCTAACCCTAAACCTAACCCTAACCTTAACCCAAACTCAAACCCTAAACGTAATGCTAACCCTAACCCAAACCCTATCCCTAACCTAACCCTTATCCAAACCCTAAATCTAACCCTAAACCTAACCCTAACCTAATCCAAACACTAACCCTTACCCAAACACTAACCTTATCGCAAACCCTCACCCTAAACCTAACCTAAACCCTAACCCTAACCCTAACACTAAACCTAATCCAAACCCAAGCCCTAATCCTAACACTAGCCCTCACCCTAACCTTAACACTCACCCTAAACCAAACGGAAACCCTAACCCTAACCCTAACTCAAACCCTAACCCTAAACTTAACTCTAATACAAACCCTAACCCTAACCCTAACCCAAACCCAAACCCTAACCCTAACCATAACCCTAACCCATCCTCTACCCGTACCCTCACCCTAACACTAAACCTAATACTAAACAAACCCCTAACCCTATACCTAACCCTTACCCTAACCCAAACATTAACCCTAAAACTAACCCTAACCCAAACCCTAACCATAAACCTAACCCTAACCCAAACCCCAACCCTAACCCTAACCCTAACCCTAACCCAAACCCTACCACTAACCCTAACACAAACCCTAACCCTAACCCTAAACCAAACATTAAACCTAAACCTAACCCTAACCCAAACCCAAACCCTAACCCTAACCCTAACCCTAATCCAAACCCTAAACCTAACCCTAACCCAAACCCAAACCCTAAACCTAACCCTAACCCTAACCCTAACCCTAACCCTAACCCAAACACTAACTCTAACCCTAACCCTAACCCAAACCCAAACCCTAACCGTAACCCTAACCCTAACCCAAACCCTAACCCTAACCCTAACCCAAACCCAAACCCTAAACCTAACCCTAACCCTAACCCTAACTCTCACCCTAACCCAAACCCTAACCCTAACCCTAACCGAAACCCAAACCCTAAAAATAACGCAAACCCTAAACCTAACCCTAACCCAAACACTAACCGTAAACCTAACCCTAACCCTAACCCTAACACTAACCCTAACCCTAACCCTAACCCTAACCTAATCCTAACACTAACCCTTACCCAAACACTAACCTTATCGCAAACCCTCACCCTAAACCTAACCTAAACCCTAACCCTAACCCTAACACTAAACCTAATCCAAACCCAAAACCTAATCCTAACACTAACCCTAACCCTAACCCTAACACTCATCCTAAACCAAATGGAAACCCTAACCCTAACCCTAACTCAAACCCTAACCCTAAACCTAACTCTAATACAAACCCTAACCCTAACCCTAACCCTAACCCAAACCCTAACCCTAACCATAAACCTAACCTATCCTCTACCTGTACCCTGACCCTAACACTAAACCTAATACTAAACAAACCCCTAACCCTATACCTAACCCTTACCCTAACCCAAACATTAACCCTAAAAATAACCCTAACCCAAACCCTAACCATAAACCTAACCCTAACCCAAACCCTAACCCTAACCCAAAACCAAACCCAAACCCTAAACTTAACCGTAACCCTAGCCCAAACTCTAACCATAATTCTATCCCAAACCCTAACACTTAACCTAAATCTAACCCAAACCCAAACCCTAACAATAACCCTAACCCTAACCCTAACCCTAACCCTAACCCTAACCCAAACATTAAACCTAAACCTAACCCTAACCCAAACCCTACCACGAACCCTAACACAAACCCTAACGCTAACCCTAACCCTAGCCTAAGCCTAAACCTAACCCTAACAGAAACTCTAACCCTAACCCTAACCCTAACCCTAACCCTAACCCAAACTCAAACCCTAAACCTAATGCTAACCCTAACCCAAACCCTATCCCTAACCCTAACCCTTATCCAAACCCTAAATCTAACCCTAACCCTAACCCGAACCAAAACCTAAACCTAACACAAACCCTGACCCAAAACCTAACCCTAACCCTAACCCAAACATTAACCCTAAACCTAACACTAACCCAAACGCTAACCCTAAACCTAACCCTAGCCCAAAACCTAACCCTAAACCTAACCGTAACACAAACCCTAACCCTAACCCAAAACCAAACCCAAACCCTAAACTTAACCGTAACCCTAACCCAAACTCTAACCATAACTCTAACCCTAACCCTAACCCTAACCCTTAACCTAACACTAACCCAAACCCTAACACTAACCCTAACCCTAACCCTAACCCTAACCCTAACCCAAACATTAAACCTAAACCTAACCCTAACCCAAACCCTACCACTAACATTAACACAAACCTTAACCCTAACCCTAACCCTAGCCTAAGCCTAAACCTAACCCTAACAGAAACGCTAACCCTAACCCTAACCCTAACCCTAACCCTAACCCTAACCCTAACCCAAACTCAAACCCTAAACCTAATGCTAACCCTAACCCAAACCCTATCCCTACCCCTAACCCTTATCCAAACCCTAACCCTAACCCTAACCCTAACCCTAACCCTAACCTAATCCTAACACTAACCCTTACCCAAACACTAACCTTATCGCAAACCCTCACCCTAAACCTAACCTAAACCCTAACCCTAACCCTAACACTAAACCTAATCCAAACCCAAACCCTAATCCTAACACTAACCCTAACCCTAACCCTAACACTCATCCTAAACCAAATGGAAACCCTAACCCTAACCCTAACTCAAACCCTAACCCTAAACCTAACTCTAATACAAACCCTAACCCTACCCCTAACCCTAACCCAAACCCTAACCCTAACCATAACCCTAACCTATCCTCTACCTGTACCCTGACCCTAACACTAAACCTAATACTAAACAAACCCCTAACCCTATACCTAACCCTTACCCTAACCCAAACATTAACCCTAAAACTAACCCTAACCCAAACCCTAACCATAAACCTAACCCTAACCCAAACCCTAACACTAACCCTAACCCTAACCCAAACCCTAACCCTAACCCTAACCCAAACATTAACCCTAAACCTAACCCTAACCCAAACGCTAACCCTAAACCTAACCCTAGCCCAAAACCTAACCCTAAACCTAACCCTAACACAAACCCTAACCCTAACCCAAAACCAAACCCAAACCCTAAACTTAACCGTAACCCTAACCCAAACTCTAACCATAACTCTAACCCTAACCCTAACCCTAAACCTAAACCTAACACTAACCCAAACCCTAACACTAACCCTAACCCTAATCCTAACCCTAACCCAAACATTAAACCTAAACCTAACCCTAACCCAAACCCTACCACTAACCCTAACACAAACCCTAACCCTAACCCTAACCCTAGCCTAAGCCTAAACCTAACCCTAACAGAAACGCTAACCCTAACCCTAACCCTAACCCTAACCCTAACCCAAACTCAAACCCTAAACCTAATGCTAACCCTAACCCAAACCCTATCCCTACCCCTTACTCTTATCCAAACCCTAAATCTAACCCTAACCCTAACCCGAACCAAAACCTAAACCTAACCCAAACCCTGACCCAAAACCTAACCCTAACCCTAACCCAAACATTAACCCTAAACCTAACACTAACCCAAACGCTTACCCTAAACCTAACCCTAGCCCAAAACCTAACCCTAAACCTAACCCTAACACAAACCCTAACCCTAACCCAAAACCAAACCCAAACCCTAAACTTAACCGTAGCCCTAACCCAAACTCTAACCATAACTCTAACCCTAACCCTAACCCTAACCCTTAACCTAACACTAACCCAAACCCTAACCCTAACCCTAACCCTAACCCTAACCCTAACCCTAACCCTAACCAAACATTAAACCTAAACCTAACCCTAACCCAAACCCTACCACTAACATTAACACAAACCCTAACCCTAACCCTAACCCTAGCCTAAGCCTAAACCTAACCCTAACAGAAACGCTAACCCTAACCCTAACCCTAACCCTAACCCTAACCCTAACCCTAACCCAAACTCAAACCCTAAACCTAATGCTAACCCTAACCCAAACCCTATCCCTACCCCTAACCCTTATCCAAACCCTAAATCTAACCCTAACCCTAACCCGAACCAAAACCTAAACCTAACCCTAACCCTAACCCAAATATTAACCCTAAACCTAACGCTAACCCTAACGCTAACCATAAACCTAACCCTAACCCAAACCCTAACCCTAACCTAACCTTAACCCAAACCCTAAACCTAACCCTAACCCTAACCCTAACCCTCACCCTAACCCAAACCCTAACCCTAACCCTAACCGAAACCCAAACCCTAAAAATAACGCAAACCCTAAACCTAACCCTAACCCAAACCCTAACCGTAAACCTAACCCTAACCCTAACCCTAACCATAACCCTAAACCTAAACCTAAACGTAACCCTAACCCAAACGCAAACCCTAACCCTAACCCTTACCCTAACCCTAACTGTAATCCTAACCCTAACCTTAACGCTAACACAAACCCTAACCCTAACCCTAACCCTAACCCTAACACAAACCCTAACTCTAAACCTAACCCTAACCCAAACCCAAACCCTAACCCTAACCCTAACAATAACGCAAACCCTAACCCTAACCCTAACCCAAACCCAAACCCTAACCCTAAACATAACCCTAACCCAAACACAAACCCTAACCCTAACCCTAACTTTAAACATAACCCAAACCCAAACCCTAACCCTAAACCTAACCCTTACCCAAACCCTAACCATAACCAGAACCCAAACCATAACTCTATCCCTAAACCTAACCCTAACCCTAAACCTTACCCTAATCCAAACGCACACCCTAACCCTAACCCTAACCCTAAACCTAAACCTAACCCAAGCCCTAACACTAACCTTAGCCTAAACTTAAGCCTAACCCTAACGCTAAACCTAACCCTAACCCTAACCCTAACCCTAACCTAATCCTAACACTAACCCTTACCCAAACACTAACCTTATCGCAAACCCTCACCCTAAACCTAACCTAAACCCTAACCCTAACCCTAACACTAAACCTAATCCAAACCCAAACCCTAATCCTAACACTAACCCTAACCCTAACCCTAACACTCATCCTAAACCAAACGGAAACCCTAACCCTAACCCTAACTCAAACCCTAACCCTAAACCTAACTCTAATACAAACCCTAACCCTAACCCTAACCCTAACCCAAACCCTAACCCTAACCATAACCCTAACCCATCCTCTACCCGTACCCTGAACCTAACACTAAACCTAATACTAAACAAACACCTAACCCTATACCTAACCCTTACCCTAACCCAAACATTAACCCTAAAACTAACCCTAACCCAAACCCTAACCATAAACCTAACCCAAACCCAAACCCTAACACTAACCCTAACCCTAACCCAAACCCTAACCCTAATCCTAACCCAAACATTAACCCTAAACCTAAGCCTAACCCAAACGCTAACCCTAAACCTAAGCCTAGCGCTAACGCAAAACCTAAACATAACCCTAACGCAAAAACTAACCCTAACCCTAACACAAAACCAAACCCAAACCCTAAACTTAACCGTAACCCTAACCCAAACTCTAACCATAACTCTAACCCTAACCCTAGCCCTAACCCTAAGCCTAACACTAACCCAAACCCTAACACTAACCCTAGCCCTCACCCTAACCCTAACCCAAACTCAAACCCTAAACCTAATGCTAACCCTAACCCAAACCCTATCCCTACCCCTAACCCTTATCCAAACCCTAAATCTAACCCTAACCCTAACCCGAACCAAAACCTAAACCTAACCCAAACCCTGACCCTAACACTAACCCTAACCCAAACCCTAAACCTAACCCTAACCCTAACCCAAATATTAACCCTAATCCTAGCCCTAACCCAAACCCAAACCCTAACCCTAACTCAAACTCAAACCCTAACCCTAACCCTAACCCTAACCCTAACCCTAAACTTAACCCAAACTCAAACCCT
>JAJHUQ010000045.1:5220000-5225000 GCA_035773235.1 Eospalax fontanierii | reverse complement strand
AAATAACGCAAACCCTAAACCTAACCCTAACCCAAACCCTAACCGTAAACCTAACCCTAACCCTAACCCTAACCCTAACCCTAACCCTAACCCTAACCTAATCCTAACACTAACCCTTACCCAAACACTAACCTTATCGCAAACCCTCACCCTAAACCTAACCTAAACCCTAACCCTAACCCTAACACTAAACCTAATCCAAACCCAAACCCTAATCCTAACACTAACCCTAACCCTAACCCTAACACTCATCCTAAACCAAATGGAAACCCTAACCCTAACCCTAACTCAAACCCTAACCCTAAACCTAACTCTAATACAAACCCTAACCCTAACCCTAACCCTAACCCAAACCCTAACCCTAACCATAACCCTAACCTATCCTCTACCTGTACCCTGACCCTAACACTAAACCTAATACTAAACAAACCCCTAACCCTATACCTAACCCTTACCCTAACCCAAACATTAACCCTAAAACTAACCCTAACCCAAACCCTAACCATAAACCTAACCCTAACCCAAACCCTAACACTAACCCTAACCCTAACCCAAACCCTAACCCTAACCCTAACCCAAACATTAACCCTGAACCTAACCCTAACCCAAACGCTAACCCTAAACCTAACCCTAGCCCAAAACCTAACAGTAAACCTAACCCTAACACAAACCCTAACTCTAACCCAAAACCAAACCCAAACCCTAAACTTAACCATAACCCTAACCCAAACTCTAACCATAACTCTAACCCTAACCCTAACCCTAACCCTAAACCTAACACTAACCCAAACCCTAACACTAACCCTAACCCTAATCCTAACCCTAACCCAAACATTAAACCTAAACCTAACCCTAACCCAAACCCTACCACTAACCCTAAAACAAACCCTAACCCTAACCCTAACCCTAGACTAAGCCTAAACCTAACCCTAACAGAAACGCTAACCCTAACCCTAACCCTAACCCTAACCCTAACCCAAACTCAAACCCTAAACCTAATGCTAACCCTAACCCAAACCCTATCCCTACCCCTAACCCTTATCCAAACCCTAAATCTAACCCTAACCCTAACCCGAACCAAAACCTAAACCTAACCCAAACCCTGACCCTAACACTAACCCTAACCCAAACCCTAAACCTAACCCTAACCCTAACCCAAATATTAACCCTAAACCTAACGCTAACCCTAACGCTAACCATAAACCTAACCCTAACCCAAACCCTAACCCTAACCTAACCTTAACCCAAACCCTAACCCTAATCCTAACCCTAACCCAAACCCAAACCCTAACCCTAACTCAAACTCAAACCCTAACCCTAACCCTAACCCTAACCCTAAACCTATCCCTAACCTTAAACCAAACTCAAACCCTAAACGTAATGCTAACCCTAACCCAAACCCTATCCCTAACCTAACCCTTATCCAAACCCTAAATCTAACCCTAACCCTAACCCTAACCTAATCCAAACACTAACCCTTACCCAAACACTAACCTTATCGCAAACCCTCACCCTAAACCTAACCTAAACCCTAACCCTAACCCTAACACTAAACCTAATCCAAACCCAAACCCTAATCCTAACACTAACCCTAACCCTAACCCTAACACTCACCCTAAACCAAACGGAAACCCTAACCCTAACCCTAACTCAAACCCTAACCCTAAACCTAACTCTAATACAAACCCTAACCCTAACCCTAACCCAAACCCAAACCCTAACCCTAACCATAACCCTAACCCATCCTCTACCCGTACCCTGACCCTAACACTAAACCTAATACTAAACAAAACCCTAACCCTATACCTAAGCCTTACCCTAACCCAAACATTAATCCTAAAACTAACCCTAACCCAAACCCTAACCATAAACCTAACCCTAACCCAAACCCTAACCCTAACCCTAACCCTAACCCAAACCCTAACCCTAACCCTAACCCAAACATTAACACTAAACCTAACCCTAACCCAAACGCTAACCCTAAACCTAACCCTAGCCCGAAACCTAACCCTAAACCTAACCCTTACAACAACCCTAACCCTAACCCAAAACCAAACCCAAACCCTAAACTTAACCGTAACCCTAACCCAAACTCTAACCATAATTCTAACCCTAACCCTAACCCTAACCCTAAACCTAACACTAACCCAAACCCTAACAATAACCCTAACCCTAACCCTAACCCTAACCCTAACCCAAACATTAAACCTAAACCTAACCCTAACCCAAACCCTACCACGAACCCTAACACAAACCCTAACGCTAACCCTAACCCTAGCCTAAGCCTAAACCTAACCCTAACAGAAACTCTAACCCTAACCCTAACCCTAACCCTAACCCTAACCCTAACCCAAACTCAAACCCTAAACCTAATGCTAACCCTAACCCAAACCCTATCCCTACCCCTAACCCTTATCCAAACCCTAAATCTAACCCTAACCCTAACCCGAACCAAAACCTAAACCTAACCCAAACCCTGACCCAAAACCTAACCCTAACCCTAACCCAAACATTAACCCTAAACCTAACACTAACCCAAACGCTAACCCTAAACCTAACCCTAGCCCAAAACCTAACCCTAAACCTAACCGTAACACAAACCCTAAGCCTAACCCAAAACCAAACCCAAACCCTAAACTTAACCGTAACCCTAACCCAAACTCTAACCATAACTCTAACCCTAACCCTAACCCTAAACCTTAACCTAACACTAACCGAAACCCTAACACTAACCCTAACCCTAACCCTAACCCTAACCCTAACCCAAACATTAAACCTAAACCTAACCCTAACCCAAACCCTACCACTAACATTAACACAAACCCTAACCCTAACCCTAACCCTAGCCTAAGCCTAAACCTAACCCTAACAGAAACGCTAACCCTAACCCTAACCCTAACCCTAACCCTAACCCTAACCCTAACCCAAACTCAAACCCTAAACCTAATGCTAACCCTAACCCAAACCCTATCCCTACCCCTAACCCTTATCCAAACCCTAACCCTAACCCTAACCCTAACCCTAACCCTAACCTAATCCTAACACTAACCCTTACCCAAACACTAACCTTATCGCAAACCCTCAACCTAAACCTAACCTAAACCCTAACCCTAACCCTAACACTAAACCTCATCCAAACCCAAACCCTAATCCTAACACTAACCCTAACCCTAACCCTAACACTCATCCTAAACCAAATGCAAACCCTAACCCTAACCCTAACTCAAACCCTAACCCTAAACCTAACTCTAATACAAACCCTAACCCTAACCCTAACCCTAACCCAAACCCTAACCCTAACCATAACCCTAACCTATCCTCTACCTGTACCCTGACCCTAACACTAAACCTAATACTAAACAAACCCCTAACCCTATACCTAACCCTTACCCTAACCCAAACATTAACCCTAAAACTAACCCTAACCCAAACCCTAACCATAAACCTAACCCTAACCCAAACCCTAACACTAACCCTAACCCTAACCCAAACCCTAACCCTAACCCTAACCCAAACATTAACCCTAAACCTAACCCTAACCCAAACGCTAACCCTAAACCTAACCCTAGCCCAAAACCTAACCCTAAACCTAACCCTAACACAAACCCTAACCCTAACCCAAAACCAAACCCAAACCCTAAACTTAACCGTAACCCTAACCCAAACTCTAACCATAACTCTAACCCTAACCCTAACCCTAAACCTAAACCTAACACTAACCCAAACCCTAACACTAACCCTAACCCTAATCCTAACCCTAACCCAAACATTAAACCTAAACCTAACCCTAACCCAAACCCTACCACTAACCCTAACACAAACCCTAACCCTAACCCTAACCCTAGCCTAAGCCTAAACCTAACCCTAACAGAAACGCTAACCCTAACCCTAACCCTAACCCTAACCCTAACCCAAACTCAAACCCTAAACCTAATGCTAACCCTAACCCAAACCCTATCCCTACCCCTAACCCTTATCCAAACCCTAAATCTAACCCTAACCCTAACCCGAACGAAAACCTAAACCTAACCCAAACCCTGACCCTAACACTAACCCTAACCCAAACCCTAAACCTAAACCTAACCCTAACCCAAATATTAACCCTAAACCTAACGCTAACCCTAACGCTAACCATAAACCTAACCCTAACCCAAACCCTAACCCAAACCTAACCTTAACCCAAACCCTAACCCTAATCCTAACCCTAACCCAAACCCAAACCCTAACCCTAACTCAAACTCAAACCCTAACCCTAACCCTAACCCTAAACCTATCCCTAACCTTAACCCAAACTCAAACCCTAAACGTAATGCTAACCCTAACCCAAACCCTATCCCTAACCTAAACCTTATCCAAACCCTAAATCTAACCCTAACCCTAACCCTAACCTAATCCAAACACTAACCCTTACCCAAACACTAACCTTATCGCAAACCCTCACCCTAAACCTAACCTAAACCCTAACCCTAACCCTAACACTAAACCTAATCCAAACCCAAACCCTAATCCTAACACTAACCCTAACCCTAACCCTAACACTCACCCTAAACCAAGCGGAGACCCTAACCCTAACCCTAACTCAAACCCTAACCCTAAACCTAACTCTAATACAAACCCTAACCCGAACCCTAACCCAAACCCAAACCCTAACCCCAACCATATCCCTCACCCATCCTCTACCCGTACCCTGACCCTAACACTAAACCTAATACTAAACAAAACCCTAACCCTATACCTAAGCCTTACCCTAACCCAAACATTAATCCTAAAACTAACCCTAACCCAAACCCTAACCATAAACCTAACCCTAACCCAAACCCTAACCCTAACCCTAACCCTAACCCTAACCCAAACCCTAACCCTAACCCTAACCCAAACATTAACACTAACTCAAACCCTAACCCTAACCCTAACCCTAACCCTAACCCTAACCCAAACATTAAACCTAAACCTAACCCTAACCCAAACCCTACCACGAACCATAACACAAACCCTAACGC
>JAJHUQ010000045.1:5207500-5215000 GCA_035773235.1 Eospalax fontanierii | reverse complement strand
CTAACCCTAAACCTAACTCTAATACAAACCCTAACCCTAACCCTAACCCTAACCCAAACCCTAACCCTAACCATAACCCTAACCTATCCTCTACCTGTACCCTGACCCTAACACTAAACCTAATACTAAACAAACCCCTAACCCTATACCTAACCCTTACCCTAACCCAAACATTAACCCTAAAACTAACCCTAACCCAAACCCTAACCATAAACCTAACCCTAACCCAAACCCTAACACTAACCCTAACCCTAACCCAAACCCTAACCCTAACCCTAAACCAAACATTAACCCTAAACCTAACCCTAACCCAAACGCTAACCCTAAACCTAACCCTAGCCCAAAACCTAACCCTAAACCTAACCCTAACACAAACCCTAACCCTAACCCAAAACCAAACCCAAACCCTAAACTTAACCGTAACCCTAACCCAAACTCTAACCATAACTCTAACCCTAACCCTAACCCTAAACCTAAACCTAACACTAACCCAAACCCTAACACTAACCCTAACCCTAATCCTAACCCTAACCCAAACATTAAACCTAAACCTAACCCTAACCCAAACCCTACCACTAACCCTAACACAAACCCTAACCCTAACCCTAACCATAGCCTAAGCCTAAACCTAACCCTAACAGAAACGCTAACCCTAACCCTAACCCTAACCCTAACCCAAACTCAAACCCTAAACCTAATGCTAACCCTAACCCAAACCCTATCCCTACCCCTAACCCTTATCCAAACCCTAAATCTAACCCTAACCCTAACCCGAACCAAAACCTAAACCTAACCCAAACCCTGACCCTAACACTAACCCTAACCCAAACCCTAAACCTAAACCTAACCCTAACCCAAATATTAACCCTAAACCTAACGCTAACCCTAACGCTAACCATAAACCTAACCCTAACCCAAACCCTAACCCTAACCTAACCTTAACCCAAACCCTAACCCTAATCCTAACCCTAACCCAAACCCAAACCCTAACCCTAACTCAAACGCAAACCCTAACCCTAACCCTAACCCTAACCGTAAACGTATCGCTAACCTTATCCCAAAGTGAAACCCTAAACGTAATGCTAACCCTAACCCAAATCCTATCGCTTACCTAAACCTTATCCAAACCCTAAATCTAGCCCTTACCTTAACCCTAACCTATTCCTTACACTAACCCTTACCCAAACACTAACCTTATCGCAAACCCTCACCCTAAACCTAACCTAAACCCTAACCCTAACCCTAACACTAAACCTAATCCAAACCCAAACCCTAATCCTAACACTAACCCTAACCCTAACCCTAACACTCACCCTAAACCAAATGGAAACCCTAACCCTAACCCTAACTCAAACCCTAACCCTAAACCTAACTCTAATACAAACCCTAACCCTAACCCTAACCCAAACCCAAACCCTAACCCTAACCATAACCCTAACCCATCCTCTACCCGTACCCTGACCCTAACACTAAACCTAATACTAAACAAAACCCTAACCCTATACCTAAGCCTTACCCTAACCCAAACATTAATCCTAAAACTAACCCTAACCCAAACCCAAACCCTAAACCTAACCCTAACCCTAACCCTAACCCTAACCCTAACCCAAACCCTAACTCTAACCCTAACCCTAACCCAAACCCAAACCCTAACCGTAACCCTAACCCTAACCCAAACCCTAACCCTAACCCTAACCCAAACCCAAACCCTAAACCTAACCCTAACCCTAACCCTAACCCTCACCCTAACCCAAACCCTAACCCTAACCCTAACCGAAACCCAAACCCTAAAAATAACGCAAACCCTAAACCTAATCCTAACCCAAACCCTAACCGTAAACCTAACCCTAACCCTAACCCTAACCCTAACCCTAACCCTAACCCTAACCCTAACCCTAACCTAATCCTAACACTAACCCTTACCCAAACACTAACCTTATCGCAAACCCTCACCCTAAACCTAACCTAAACCCTAACCCTAACCCTAACACTAAACCTAATCCAAACCCAAACCCTAATCCTAACACTAACCCTAACCCTAACCCTAACACTCATCCTAAACCAAATGGAAACCCTAACCCTAACCCTAACTCAAACCCTAACCCTAAACCTAACTCTAATACAAACCCTAACCCTAACCCTAACCCTAACCCAAACCCTAACCCTAACCATAACCCTAACCTATCCTCTACCTGTACCCTGACCCTAACACTAAACCTAATACTAAACAAACCCCTAACCCTATACCTAACCCTTACCCTAACCCAAACATTAACCCTAAAACTAACCCTAACCCAAACTCTAACCCTAAACCTAACCCTAACCCAAACCCTAACACTAACCCAAAACCAAACCCAAACCCTAAACTTAACCGTAACCCTAACCCAAACTCTAACCATAATTCTAACCCTAACCCTAACCCTAACCCTAAACCTAACACTAACCCAAACCCTAACAATAACCCTAACCCTAACCCTAACCCTAAACCTAACCCTAACCCAAACATTAAACCTAAACCTAACCCTAACCCAAACCCTACCACGAACCCTAACACAAACCCTAACGCTAACCCTAACCCTAGCCTAAGCCTAAACCTAACCCTAACAGAAACTCTAACCCTAACCCTAACCCTAACCCTAACCCTAACCCAAACTCAAACCCTAAACCTAATGCTAACCCTAACCCAAACCCTATCCCTAACCCTAACCCTTATCCAAACACTAAATCTAACCCTAACCCTAACCCGAACCAAAACCTAAACCTAACCCAAACCCTGACCCAAAACCTAACCCTAACCCTAACCCAAACATTAACCCTAAACCTAACACTAACCCAAACGCTAACCCTAAACCTAACCCTAGCCCAAAACCTAACCCTAAACCTAACCGTAACACAAACCCTAACCCTAACCCAAAACCAAACCCAAACCCTAATCTTAACCGTAACCCTAACCCAAACTCTAACCATAACTCTAACCCTAACACTAACCCTAAGCCTTAACCTAACACTAACCCAAACCCTAACACTAACCCTAACCCTAACCCTAACCCTAACCCTAACCCAAACATTAAACCTAAACCTAACCCTAACCCAAACCCTACCACTAACATTAACACAAACCCTAACCCTAACCCTAACCCTAGCCTAAGCCTAAACCTAACCCTAAAAGAAATGCTAACCCTAACCCTAACCCTAACCCTAACCCTAACCCTAACCCTAACCCTAACCCAAACTCAAACCATAAACCTAATGCTAACCCTAACCCAAACCCTATCCCTACCCCTAACCCTTATCCAAACCCTAACCCTAACCCTAACCCTAACCCTAACCCTAACCCTAACCTAATCCTAACACTAACCCGTACCCAAACACTAACCTTTTCGCAAACCCTCACCCTAAACCTAACCTAAACCCTAACCCTAACCCTAACACTAAACCTAATCCAAACCCAAACCCTAATCCTAACACTAACCCTAACCCTAACCCTAACACTCATCCTAAACCAAATGGAAACCCTAACCCTAACCCTAACTCAAACCCTAACCCTAAACCTAACTCTAATACAAACCCTAACCCTAAACCTAACCCTAACCCAAACCCTAACCCTAACCATAACCCTAACCTATCCTCTACCTGTACCCTGACCCTAACACTAAACCTAATACTAAACAAACCCCTAACCCTATACCTAACCCTTACCCTAACCCAAACATTAACCCTAAAACTAACCCTAACCCAAACCCGAACCATAAACCTAACCCTAACCCAAACCCTAACACTAACCCTAACCCTAACCCAAACCCTAACCCTAACCCTAACCCTAACCCAAACATTAACCCTAAACCTAACCCTAACCCAAACGCTAACCCTAAACCTAACCCTAGCCCAAAACCTAACCCTAAACCTAACCCTAACACAAACCCTAACCCTAACCCAAAACCAAACCCAAACCCTAAACTTAACCGTAACCCTAACCCAAACTCTAACCATAACTCTAACCCTAACCCTAACCCTAAACCTAAACCTAACACTAACCCATACCCTAACACTAACCCTAACCCTAATCCTAACCCTAACCCAAACATTAAACCTAAACCTAACCCTAACCCAAACCCTACCACTAACCCTAACACAAACCCTAACCCTAACCCTAACCCTAGCCTAAGCCTAAACCTAACCCTAACAGAAACGCTAACCCTAACCCTAACCCTAACCCTAACCCTAACCCAAACTCAAACCCTAAACCTAATGCTAACCCTAACCCAAACCCTATCCCTACCCCTAACCCTTATCCAAACCCTAAATCTAACCCTAACCCTAACCCGAACCAAAACCTAAACCTAACCCAAACCCTGACCCTAACACTAACCCTAACCCAAACCCTAAACCTAAACCTAACCCTAACCCAAATATTAACCCTAAACCTAACGCTAACCCTAACGCTAACCATAAACCTAACCCTAACCCAAACCCTAACCCTAACCTAACCTTAACCCAAACCCTAACCCTAATCCTAACCCTAACCCAAACCCCAACCCTAACCCCAACTCAAAGTCAAACCCTAACCCTAACCCTAACCCTAACCCTAAACCTATCCCTAACCTTAACCCAAACTCAAACCCTAAACGTAATGCTAACCCTAACCCAAACCCTATCCCTAACCTAAACCTTATCCAAACCCTAAATCTAACCCTAACCCTAACCCTAACCTAATCCTAACACTAACCCTTACCCAAACACTAACCTTATCGCAAACCCTCACCCTAAACCTAACCTAAACCCTAACCCTAACCCTAACACTAAACCTAATCCAAACCCAAACCCTAATCCTAACACTAACCCTAACCCTAACCCTAACACTCACCCTAAACCAAATGGAAACCCTAACCCTAACCCTAACTCAAACCCTAACCCTAAACCTAACTCTAATACAAACCCTAACCCTAACCCTAACCCAAACCCAAACCCTAACCCTAACCATAACGCTAACCCATCCTCTACCCGTACCCTGACCCTAACACTAAACCTAATACTAAACAAAACCCTAACCCTATACCTAAGCCTTACCCTAACCCAAACATTAATCCTAAAACTAACCCTAACCCAAACCCAAACCCTAAACCTAACCCTAACCCTAACCCTAACCCTAACCCTAACCCAAACCCTAACTCTAACCCTAACCCTAACCCAAACCCAAACCCTAACCGTAACCCTAACCCTAACCCAAACCCTAACCCTAACCCTAACCCAAACCCAAACCCTAAACCTAACCCTAACCCTAACCCTAACCCTCACCCTAACCCAAACCCTAACCCTAACCCTAACCGAAACCCAAACCCTAAAAATAACGCAAACCCTAAACCTAACCCTAACCCAAACCCTAACCGTAAACCTAACCCTAACCCTAAACCTAACCCTAACCCTAACCCTAACCCTAACCCTAACCCTAACCCTAACCTAATCCTAACACTAACCCTTACCCAAACACTAACCTTATCGCAAACCCTCACCCTAAACCTAACCTAAACCCTAACCCTAACCCTAACACTAAACCTAATCCAAACCCAAACCCTAATCCTAACACTAACCCTAACCCTAACCCTAACCCTAACACTCATCCTAAACCAAATGGAAACCCTAACCCTAACCCTAACTCAAACCCTAACCCTAAACCTAACTCTAATACAAACCCTAACCCTAACCCTAACCCTAACCCAAACCCTAACCCTAACCATAACCCTAACCTATCCTCTACCTGTACCCTGACCCTAACACTAAACCTAATACTAAACAAACCCCTAACCCTATACCTAACCCTTACCCTAACCCAAACATTAACCCTAAAACTAACCCTAACCCAAACCCTAACCATAAACCTAACCCTAACCCAAACCCTAACACTAACCCAAAACCAAACCCAAACCCTAAACTTAACCGTAACCCTAACCCAAACTCTAACCATAATTCTAACCCTAACCCTAACCCTAACCCTAAACCTAACACTAACCCAAACCCTAACAATAACCCTAACCCTAACCCTAACCCTAACCCTAACCCTAACCCAAACATTAAACCTAAACCTAACCCTAACCCAAACCCTACCACGAACCCTAACACAAACCCTAACGCTAACCCTAACCCTAGCCTAAGCCTAAACCTAACCCTAACAGAAACTCTAACCCTAACCCTAACCCTAACCCTAACCCTAACCCAAACTCAAACCCTAAACCTAATGCTAACCCTAACCCAAACCCTATCCCTAACCCTAACCCTTATCCAAACACTAAATCTAACCCTAACCCTAACCCGAACCAAAACCTAAACCTAACCCAAACCCTGACCCAAAACCTAACCCTAACCCTAACCCAAACATTAACCCTAAACCTAACACTAACCCAAACGCTAACCCTAAACCTAACCCTAGCCCAAAACCTAACCCTAAACCTAACCGTAACACAAACCCTAACCCTAACCCAAAACCAAACCCAAACCCTAAACTTAACCGTAACCCTAACCCAAACTCTAACCATAACTCTAACCCTAACCCTAACCCTAAACCTTAACCTAACACTAACCCAAACCCTAACACTAACCCTAACCCTAACCCTAACCCTAACCCTAACCCAAACATTAAACCTAAACCTAACCCTAACCCAAACCCTACCACTAACATTAACACAAACCCTAACCCTAACCCTAACCCTAGCCTAAGCCTAAACCTAACCCTAAAAGAAATGCTAACCCTAACCCTAACCCTAACCCTAACCCTAACCCTAACCCTAACCCAAACTCAAACCCTAAACCTAATGCTAACCCTAACCCAAACCCTATCCCTACCCCTAACCCTTATCCAAACCCTAACCCTAACCCTAACCCTAACCCTAACCCTAACCTAATCCTAACACTAACCCTTACCCAAACACTAACCTTATCGCAAACCCTCACCCTAAACCTAACCTAAACCCTAACCCTAACCCTAACACTAAACCTAATCCAAACCCAAACCCTAATCCTAACACTAACCCTAACCCTAACCCTAACACTCATCCTAAACCAAATGGAAACCCTAACCCTAACCCTAACTCAAACCCTAACCCTAAACCTAACTCTAATACAAACCCTAACCCTAAACCTAACCCTAACCCAAACCCTAACCCTAACCATAACCCTAACCTATCCTCTACCTGTACCCTGACCCTAACACTAAACCTAATACTAAACAAACCCCTAACCCTATACCTAACCCTTACCCTAACCCAAACATTAACCCTAAAACTAACCCTAACCCAAACCCGAACCATAAACCTAACCCTAACCCAAACCCTAACACTAACCCTAACCCTAACCCAAACCCTAACCCTAACCCTAACCCAAACATTAACCCTAAACTAAACCCTAACCCAAACGCTAACCCTAAACCTAACCCTAGCCCAAAACCTAACCCTAAACCTAACCCTAACACAAACCCTAACCCTAACCCAAAACCAAACCCAAACCCTA
>JAJHUQ010000045.1:5187500-5202500 GCA_035773235.1 Eospalax fontanierii | reverse complement strand
AACCCTAACCCAAACCCAAACCCTAACCCTAACCATAACCCTAACCCATCCTCTACCCGTACCCTGACCCTAACACTAAACCTAATACTAAACAAAACCCTAACCCTATACCTAAGCCTTACCCTAACCCAAACATTAATCCTAAAACTAACCCTAACCCAAACCCTAACCATAAACCTAACCCTAACCCAAACCCTAACCCTAACCCTAACCCTAACCCAAACCCTAACCCTAACCCTAACCCAAACATTAACACTAAACCTAACCCTAACCCAAACGCTAACCCTAAACCTAACCTAGCCCAAAACCTAACCCTAAACCTAAACCTTACACAAACCCTAACCCTAACCCAACACCAAACCCAAACCCTAAACTTAACCGTAACCCTAACCCAAACTCTAACCATAATTCTAACCCTAACCCTAACCCTAACCCTAAACCTAACACTAACCCAAACCCTAACAATAACCCTAACCCTAACCCTAACCCTAACCCTAACTCTAACCCAAACATTAAACCTAAACCTAACCCTAACCCAAACCCTACCACTAACATTAACACAAACCCTAACCCTAACCCTAACCCTAGCCTAAGCCTAAACCTAACCCTAACAGAAACGCTAACCCTAACCCTAACCCTAACCCTAACCCTAACCCTAACCCTAACCCAAACTCAAACCCTAAACCTAATGCTAAAACTAACCCAAACCCTATCCCTACCCCTAACCCTTATCCAAACCCTAAATCTAACCCTAACCCTAACCCGAACCAAAACCTAAACCTAACCCAAACCCTGACCCTAACACTAACCCTAACCCAAACCCTAAACCTAACCCTAACCCTAACCCAAATATTAACCCTAAACCTAACGCTAACCCTAACGCTAACCATAAACCTAACCCTAACCCAAACCCTAACCCTAACCTAACCTTAACCCAAACCCTAACCCTAATCCTAACCCTAACCCAAACAAAAACCCTAACCCTAACTCAAACTCAAACCCTAACCCTAACCCTAACCCTAACCCTAAACCTAACCCTAACCTTAACCCAAACTCAAACCCTAAACGTAATGCTAACCCTAACCCAAACCCTATCCCTAACCTAACCCTTATCCAAACCCTAAATCTAACCCTAAACCTAACCCTAACCTAATCCAAACACTAACCCTTACCCAAACACTAACCTTATCGCAAACCCTCACCCTAAACCTAACCTAAACCCAAACCCTAATCCTAACACTAACCCTCACCCTAACCTTAACACTCACCCTAAACCAAACGGAAACCCTAACCCTAACCCTAACTCAAACCCTAACCCTAAACCTAACTCTAATACAAACCCTAACCCTAACCCTAACCCAAGCCCAAACCCTAACCCTAACCATAACCCTAACCCATCCTCTACCCGTACCCTGACCCTAACACTAAACCTAATACTAAACAATCCCCTACCCCTATACCTAACCCCTACCCTAACCCAAACATTAACCCTAAAACTAACCCTAACCCAAACCCTAACCATAAACCTAACCCTAACCCAAACCCTAACCCTAACCCTAACCCTAACCCTAACCCAAACCCTACCACTAACCCTAACACAAACCCTAACCCTAACCCTAAACCAAACATTAAACCTAAACCTAACCCTAACCCAAACCCAAACCCTAACCCTAATCCAAACCCTAAACCTAACCCTAACCCAAACCCAAACCCTAAACCTAACCCTAACCCTAACCCTAACCCTAACCCAAACCCTAACTCTAACCCTAACCCTAACCCAAACCCAAACCCTAACCGTAACCCTAACCCTAACCCAAACCCTAACCCTAACCCTAACCCAAACCCAAACCCTAAACCTAACCCTAACCCTAACCCTAACCCTCACCCTAACCCAAACCCTAACCCTAACCCTAACCGAAACCCAAACCCTAAAAATAACGCAAACCCTAAACCTAACCCTAACCCAAACCCTAACCGTAAACCTAACCCTAACCCTAACCCTAACCCTAACCCTAACCCTAACCCTAACCCTAACCCTAACCTAATCCTAACACTAACCCTTACCCAAACACTAACCTTATCGCAAACCCTCACCCTAAACCTAACCTAAACCCTAACCCTAACCCTAACACTAAACCTAATCCAAACCCAAACCCTAATCCTAACACTAACCCTAACCCTAACCCTAACACTCATCCTAAACCAAATGGAAACCCTAACCCTAACCCTAACTCAAACCCTAACCCTAAACCTAACTCTAATACAAACCCTAACCCTAACCCTAACCCTAACCCAAACCCTAACCCTAACCATAACCCTAACCTATCCTCTACCTGTACCCTGACCCTAACACTAAACCTAATACTAAACAAACCCCTAACCCTATACCTAACCCTTACCCTAACCCAAACATTAACCCTAAAACTAACCCTAACCCAAACCCTAACCATAAACCTAACCCTAACCCAAACCCTAACACTAACCCAAAACCAAACCCAAACCCTAAACTTAACCGTAACCCTAACCCAAACTCTAACCATAATTCTAACCCTAACCCTAACCCTAACCCTAAACCTAACACTAACCCAAACCCTAACAATAACCCTAACCCTAACCCTAACCCTAACCCTAACCCTAACCCAAACATTAAACCTAAACTTAACCCTAACCCAAACCCTACCACGAACCATAACACAAACCCTGACGCTAACCCTAACCCTAGCCTAAGCCTAAACCTAACCCTAACAGAAACTCTAACCCTAACCCTAACCCTAACCCTAACCCTAACCCTAACCCAAACTCAAACCCTAAACCTAATGCTAACCCTAACCCAAACCCTATCCCTAACCCTATCCCTTATCCAACCACTACCTCTACCCCCATCCCTACCCAGAACCAAACCCTACCCCTGACCCAAACCCTGACCCAAAACCTAACCCTCACCCTAACCCAAACATTAACCCTAAACCTAACACTAACCCAAACGCTAACCCTAAACCTAACCCTAGCCCAAAACCTAACCCTAAACCTAACCCTTACACAAAACCTAACCCTAACCCAAAACCAAACCCAAACCCTAAACTTAACCGTAACCCTAACCCAAACTCTAACCATAACTCTAACCCTAACCCTAACCCTAAACCTTAACCTAACACTAACCCAAACCCTAACACTAACCCTAACCCTAACCCTAACCCTAACCCTAACCCAAACATTAAACCTAAACCTAACCCTAACCCAAACCCTACCACTAACATTAACACAAACCCTAACCCTAACCCTAACCCTAGCCTAAGCCTAAACCTAACCCTAACAGAAACGCTAACCCTAACCCTAACCCTAACCCTAACCCTAACCCTAACCCTAACCCAAACTCAAACCCTAAACCTAATGCTAACCCTAACCCAAACCCTATCCCTACCCCTAACCCTTATCCAAACCCTAACCCTAACCCTAACCCTAACCCTAACCCTATCCTACTCCTCACACTAACCCTTACCCACCCCCTAGCCTCATCGCAAACTCTCACCCTAAACCTACCCTAAACCCTAACCCTAACCCTAACACTAAACCTAATCCAAACCCAAACCCTAATCCTAACACTAACCCTAACCCTAACCCTAACACTCATCCTAAACCAAATGGAAACCCTAACCCTAACCCTAACTCAAACCCTAACCCTTAACCTAACTCTAATACAAACCCTAACCCTAACCCTAACCCTAACCCAAACCCTAACCCTAACCATAACCCTAACCTATCCTCTACCTGTACCCTGACCCTAACACTAAACCTAATACTAAACAAACCCCTAACCCTATACCTAACCCTTACCCTAACCCAAACATTAACCCTAAAACTAACCCTAACCCAAACCCTAACCATAAACCTAACCCTAACCCAAACCCTAACACTAACCCTAACCCTAACCCAAACCCTAACCCTAACCCTAAACCAAACATTAACCCTAAACCTAACCCTAACCCAAACGCTAACCCTAAACCTAACCCTAGCCCAAAACCTAACCCTAAACCTAACCCTAACACAAACCCTAACCCTAACCCAAAACCAAAC
The DNA here is from genome assembly GCA_035773235.1 of Eospalax fontanierii. NCBI lineage: Eukaryota > Metazoa > Chordata > Mammalia > Rodentia > Spalacidae > Eospalax > Eospalax fontanierii. Next base: position 5,198,426 of record JAJHUQ010000045.1, on the reverse strand, counting down.
CCAAACCCTAAACTTAACCGTAACCCTAACCCAAACTCTAACCATAACTCTAACCCTAACCCTAACCCTAAACCTAAACCTAACACTAACCCAAACCCTAACACTAACCCTAACCCTAATCCTAACCCTAACCCAAACATTAAACCTAAACCTAACCCTAACCCAAACCCTACCACTAACCCTAACACAAACCCTAACCCTAACCCTAACCCTAGCCTAAGCCTAAACCTAACCCTAACAGAAACGCTAACCCTAACCCTAACCCTAACCCTAACCCAAACTCAAACCCTAAACCTATTGCTAACCCTAACCCAAACCCTATCCCTACCCCTAACCCTTATCCAAACCCTAAATCTAACCCTAACCCTAACCCGAACCAAAACCCAAACCTAACCCAAACCCTGACCCTAACACTAACCCTAACCCAAACCCTAAACCTAAACCTAACCCTAACCCAAATATTAACCCTAAACCTAACGCTAACCCTAACGCTAACCATAAACCTAACCCTAACCCAAACCCTAACCCTAACCTAACCTTAACCCAAACCCTAACCCTAATCCTAACCCTAACCCAAACCCAAACCCTAACCCTAACTCAAACTCAAACCCTAACCCTAACCCTAACCCTAACCCTAAACCTATCCCTAACCTTAACCCAAACTCAAACCCTAAACGTAATGCTAACCCTAACCCAAACCCTATCCCTAACCTAACCCTTATCCAAACCCTAAATCTAACCCTAACCCTAACCCTAACCTAATCCAAACACTAACCCTTACCCAAACACTAACCTTATCGCAAACCCTCACCCTAAACCTAACCTAAACCCTAACCCTAACCCTAACACTAAACCTAATCCAAACCCAAACCCTAATCCTAACACTAACCCTAACCCTAACCCTAACACTCACTCTAAACCAAACGGAAACCCTAACCCTAACCCTAACTCAAACCCTAACCCTAAACCTAACTCTAATACAAACCCTAACCCTAACCCTAACCCAAACCCAAACCCTAACCCTAACCATAACCCTAACCCATCCTCTACCCGTACCCTGACCCTAACACTAAACCTAATACTAAACAAAACCCTAACCCTATACCTAAGCCTTACCCTAACCCAAACATTAATCCTAAAACTAACCCTAACCCAAACCCAAACCCTAAACCTAACCCTAACCCTAACCCTAACCCTAACCCTAACCCAAACCCTAACTCTAACCCTAACCCTAACCCAAACCCAAACCCTAACCGTAACCCTTACCCTAACCCAAACCCTAACCCTAACCCTAACCCAAACCCAAACCCTAAACCTAACCCTAACCCTAACCCTAACCCTCACCCTAACCCAAACCCTAACCCTAACCCTAACCGAAACCCAAACCCTAAAAATAACGCAAACCCTAAACCTAAACCTAACCCAAACCCTAACCGTAAACCTAACCCTAACCCTAACCCTAACCCTAACCCTAACCCTAACCCTAACCCTAACCCTAACCTAATCCTAACACTAACCCTTACCCAAACACTAACCTTATCGCAAACCCTCACCCTAAACCTAACCTAAACCCTAACCCTAACCCTAACACTAAACCTAATCCAAACCCAAACCCTAATCCTAACACTAACCCTAACCCTAACCCTAACACTCATCCTAAACCAAATGGAAACCCTAACCCTAACCCTAACTCAAACCCTAACCCTAAACCTAACTCTAATACAAACCCTAACCCTAACCCTAACCCTAACACAAACCCTAACCCTAACCATAACCCTAACCTATCCTCTACCTGTACCCTGACCCTAACACTAAACCTAATACTAAACAAACCCCTAACCCTATACCTAACCCTTACCCTAACCCAAACATTAACCCTAAAACTAACCCTAACCCAAACCCTAACCATAAACCTAACCCTAACCCAAAACCTAACACTAACCCAAAACCAAACCCAAACCCTAAACTTAACCGTAACCCTAACCCAAACTCTAACCATAATTCTAACCCTAACCCTAACCCTAACCCTAAACCTAACACTAACCCAAACCCTAACAATAACCCTAACCCTAACCCTAACCCTAACCCTAACCCTAACCCAAACATTAAACCTAAACCTAACCCTAACCCAAACCCTACCACGAACCCTAACACAAACCCTAACGCTAACCCTAACCCTAGCCTAAGCCTAAACCTAACCCTAACAGAAACTCTAACCCTAACCCTAACCCTAACCCTAACCCTAACCCTAACCCAAACTCAAACCCTAAACCTAATGCTAACCCTAACCCAAACCCTATCCCTAACCCTAACCCTTATCCAAACACTAAATCTAACCCTAACCCTAACCCGAACCAAAACCTAAACCTAACCCAAACCCTGACCCAAAACCTAACCCTAACCCTAACCCAAACATTAACCCTAAACCTAACACTAACCCAAACGCTAACCCTAAACCTAACCCTAGCCCAAAACCTAACCCTAAACCTAACCCTAACACAAACCCTAACCCTAACCCAAAACCAAACCCAAACCCTAAACTTAACCGTAACCCTAACCCAAACTCTAACCATAACTCTAACCCTAACCCTAACCCTAAACCTTAACCTAACACTAACCCAAACCCTAACACTAAACCTAACCCTAACCCTAACCCTAACCCTAACCCAAACATTAAACCTAAACCTAACCCTAACCCAAACCCTACCACTAACATTAACACAAACCCTAACCCTAACCCTAACCCTAGCCTAAGCCTAAACCTAAGCCTAACAGAAACGCTAACCCTAACCCTAACCCTAACCCTAACCCTAACCCTAACCCAAACTCAAACCCTAAACCTAATGCTAACCGTAACCCAAACCCTATCCCTACCCCTAACCCTTATCCAAACCCTAACCCTAACCCTAACCCTAACCCTAACCCTAACCTAATCCTAACACTAACCCTTACCCAAACACTAACCTTATCGCAAACCCTCACCCTAAACCTAACCTAAACCCTAACCCTAACCCTAACACTAAACCTAATCCAAACCCAAACCCTAATCCTAACACTAACCCTAACCCTAACCCTAACACTCATCCTAAACCAAATGGAAACCCTAACCCTAACCCTAACTCAAACCCTAACCCTAAACCTAACTCTAATACAAACCCTAACCCTAACCCTAACCCTAACCCAAACCCTAACCCTAACCATAACCCTAACCTATCCTCTACCTGTACCCTGACCCTAACACTAAACCTAATACTAAACAAACCCCTAACCCTATACCTAACCCTTACCCTAACCCAAACATTAACCCTAAAACTAACCCTAACCCAAACCCTAACCATAAACCTAACCCTAACCCAAACCCTAACACTAAACCTATCACAAGCCCAAAACCCAACCCTAAACCTAACCCTAACACAAACCCTAACCCTAACCCAAAACCAAACCCAAACCCTAAACTTAACCGTAACCCTAACCCAAACTCTAACCATAACTCTAACCCTAACCCTAACCCTAAACCTAAACCTAACACTAACCCAAACCCTAACACTAACCCTAACCCTAATCCTAACCCTAACCCAAACATTAAACCTAAACCTAACCCTAACCCAAACCCTACCACTAACCCTAACACAAACCCTAACCCTAACCCTAACGCTAGCCTAATCCTAAATCTAACCCTAACAGAAACGCTAACCCTAACCCTAACCCTAACCCTAACCCTTTCCCAAACTCAAACCCTAAAACTAAAACTAACCCTAACCCAAACCCTATCCCTACCCCTAACCCTTATCCAAACCCTAAATCTAACCCTAACCCTAACCCGAACCAAAACCTAAACCTAACCCAAACCCTGACCCTAACACTAACCCTAACCCAAACCCTAAACCTAAACCTAACCCTAACCCAAATATTAACCCTAAACCTAACGCTAACCCTAACGCTAACCATAAACCTAACCCTAACCCAAACCCTAACCCTAACCTAACCTTAACCCAAACCCTAACCCTAATCCTAACCCTAACCCAAACCCAAACCCTAACCCTAACTCAAACTCAAACCCTAACCCTAACCCTAACCCTAACCCTAAACCTATCCCTAACCTTAACCCAAACTCAAACCCTAAACGTAATGCTAACCCTAACCCAAACCCTATCCCTAACCTAAACCTTATCCAAACCTTAAATCTAACCCTAACCCTAACCCTAACCTAATCCAAACACTAACCCTTACCCAAACACTAACCTTATCGCAAACCCTCACCCTAAACCTAACCTAAACCCTAATCCTAACACTAACCCTAACCCTAACCCTAACCCTAACACTCACCCTAAACCAAACGGAAACCCTAACCCTAACCCTAACTCAAACCCTAACCCTAAACCTAACTCTAATACAAATTCTAACCCTAACCCTACCCCAAACCCAAACCCTAACCCTAACCATAACCCTAACCCATCCTCTACCCGTACCCTGACCCTAACACTAAACCTAATACTAAACAAAACCCTAACCCTATACCTAAGCCTTACCCTAACCCAAACATTAATCCTAAAACTAACCCTAACCCAAACCCTAACCATAAACCTAACCCTAACCCAAACCCTAACCCTAACCCTAACCCTAACCCAAACCCTAACCCTAACCCTAACCCAAACATTAACACTAAACCTAACCCTAACCCAAACGCTAACCCTAAACCTCACCCTAGCCCAAAACCTAACCCTAAACCTAAACCTTACACAAACCCTAACCCTAACCCAACACCAAACCCAAACCCTAAACTTAACCGTAACCCTAACCCAAACTCTAACCATAATTCTAACCCTAACCCTAACCCTAACCCTAAACCTAACACTAACCCAAACCCTAACAATAACCCTCACCCTAACCATATGCCTAACCCTAACCCTAACCCAAACATTAAAGCTAAACCTAACCCTAACCCAAACCCTATCCCTAACCCTAACCCTTATCCAAACACTAAATCTAACCGTAACCCTAACCCGAACCAAAACCTAAACCTAACCCAAACCCTGACCCAAAACCTAACCCTAACCCTAACCCAAACATTAACCCTAAACCTAACACTAACCCAAACGCTAACCCTAAACCTAACCCTAGCCCAAAACCTAACCCTAAACCTAACGCTTACACAAACCCTAACCCTAACCCAAAACCAAACCCAAAACCTAAACTTAACCGTAACCCTAACCCAAACTCTAACCATAACTCTAACCCTAACCCTAACCCTAACCCTTAACCTAACACTAACCCAAACCCTAACACTAACGCTAACCCTAACCCTAACCCTAACCCTAACCCAAACATTAAACCTAAACCTAACCCTAACCCAAACCCTACCACAAACATTAACACAAACCCTAACCCTAACCCTAACCCTAGCCTAAGCCTAAACCTAACCCTAACAGAAACGCTAACCCTAACCCTAACCCTAACCCTAACCCTAACCCAAACTCAAACCCTAAACCTAATGCTAACCCTAACCCAAACCCTATCCCTACCCCTAACCCTTATCCCAAACCCTAAATCTAACCCTAACCCTAACCCGAACCAAAACCTAAACCTAACCCAAACCCTGACCCTAACACTAACCCTAACCCAAACCCTAAACCTAACCCTAACCCTAACCCAAATATTAACCCTAAACCTAACGCTAACCCTAACCCTAACCATAAACCTAACCCTAACCCAAACCCTAACCCTAACCTAACCTTAACCCAAACCCTAACCCTAATCCTAACCCTAACCCAAACAAAAACCCTAACCCTAACTCAAACTCAAACCCTAACCCTAACCCTAACCCTAACCCTAAACCTAACCCTAACCTTAACCCAAACTCAAACCCTAAACGTAATGCTAACCCTAACCCAAACCCTATCCCTAACCTAACCCTTATCCAAACCCTAAATCTAACCCTAAACCTAACCCTAACTTAATCCAAACACTAACCCTTACCCAAACACTAACCTTATCGCAAACCCTCACCCTAAACCTAACCTAAACCCTAACCCTAACCCTAACACTAAACCTAATCCAAACCCAAACCCTAATCCTAACACTAACCCTCACCCTAACCTTAACACTCACCCTAAACCAAACGGAAACCCTAACCCTAACCCTAACTCAAACCCTAACCCTAAACCTAACTCTAATACAAACCCTAACCCTAACCCTAACCCAAACCCAAACCCTAACCCTAACCATAACCCTAACCCATCCTCTACCCGTACCCTGACCCTAACACTAAACCTAATACTAAACAAACCCCTAACCCTATACCTAACCCTTACCCTAACCCAAACATTAACCCTAAAACTAACCCTAACCCAAACCCTAACCATAAACCTAACCCTAACCCAAACCCTAACCCTAACCCTAACCCTAACCCTAACCCAAACCCTACCACTAACCCTAACACAAACCCTAACCCTAACCCTAAACCAAACATTAAACCTAAACCTAACCCTAACCCAAACCCAAACCCTAACCCTAACCCTAACCCTAATCCAAACCCTAAACCTAACCCTAACCCAAACCCAAACCCTAAACCTAACCCTAACCCTAACCCTAACCCTAACCCTAACCCAAACCCTAACTCTAACCCTAACCCTAACCCAAACGCAAACCCTAACCGTAACCCTAAACCTAACACAAACCCTAACCCTAACCCTTACCCAAACCAAAACCCTAGCTGCAAAGCTAACCCTTACGCTAACCCTAACCCTAACCCTCACCCTAACCCAACCCCTAACCCTAACCCTAACCGAAACCCAAATCCTAAAAATAACGCAAACCCTAAACCTAACCCTAACCCAAACCCTAACCGTAAACCTAACCCTAACCCTAACCCTAACCCTAACCCTAACCCTAACCCAAACCCTAACCTAATCCTAACACTAACCCTGACCCAAACACTAACCTTATCGCAAACCCTCACCCTAAACCTAACCTAAACCCTAACCCTAACCCTAACACTAAACCTAATCCAAACCCAAACCCTAATCCTAACACTAACCCTAACCCTAACCCTAACACTCATCCTAAACCAAATGGAAACCCTAACCCTAACCCTAACTCAAACCCTAACCCTAAACCTAACTCTAATACAAACCCTAACCCTAACCCTAACCCTAACCCAAACCCTAACCCTAACCATAACCCTAACCTATCCTCTACCTGTACCCTGACCCTAACACTAAACCTAATACTAAACAAACCCCTAACCCTATACCTAACCCTTACCCTAACCCAAACATTAACCCTAAAACTAACCCTAACCCAAACCCTAACCATAAACCTAACCCTAACCCAAACCCTAACACTAACCCAAAACCAAACCCAAACCCTAAACTTAACCGTAACCCTAACCCAAACTCTAACCATAATTCTAACCCTAACCCTAACCCTAACCCTAAACCTAACACTAACCCAAACCCTAACAATAACCCTAACCCTAACCCTAACCCTAACCCTAACCCTAACCCAAACATTAAACCTAAACCTAACCCTAACCCAAACCCTACCACGAACCCTAACACAAACCCTAACGCTAACCCTAACCCTAGCCTAAGCCTAAACCTAACCCTAACAGAAACTCTAACCCTAACCCTAACCCTAACCCTAACCCTAACCCTAACCCAAACTCAAACCCTAAACCTAATGCTAACCCTAACCCAAACCCTATCCCTAACCCTAACCCTTATCCAAACACTAAATCTAACCCTAACCCTAACCCGAACCAAAACCTAAACCTAACCCAAACCCTGACCCAAAACCTAACCCTAACCCTAACCCAAACATTAACCCTAAACCTAACACTAACCCAAACGCGAACCCTAGACCTAACCCTAGCCCAAAACCTAACCCTAAACCTAACCCTTACACAAACCCTAGCCCAAACCCAAAACCAAACCCAAACCCTAACCTTAACCGTAACCCTAACCCAAACTCTAACCATAACTCTAACCCTAACCCTAACCCTAAACCTTAACCTAACACTAACCCAAACCCTAACACTAACCCTAACCCTAACCCTAACCCTAACCCTAACCCAAACATTAAACCTAAACCTAACCCTAACCCAAACCCTACCACTAACATTAACACAAACCCTAACCCTAACCCTAACCCTAGCCTAAGCCTAAACCTAACCCTAACAGAAACGCTAACCCTAACCCTAACCCTAACCCTAACCCTAACCCTAACCCTAACCCAAACTCAAACCCTAAACCTAATGCTAACCGTAACCCAAACCCTATCCCTACCCCTAACCCTTATCCAAACCCTAACCCTAACGCTAACCCTAACCCTAACCCTAACCTAATCCTAACACTAACCCTTACCCAAACACTAACCTTATCGCAAACCCTCACCCTAAACCTAACCTAAACCCTAACCCTAACCCTAACACTAAACCTAATCCAAACCCAAACCCTAATCCTAACACTAACCCTAACCCTAACCCTAACACTCATCCTAAACCAAATGGAAACCCTAACCCTAACCCTAACTCAAACCCTAACCCTAAACCTAACTCTAATACAAACCCTAACCCTAACCCTAACCCTAACCCAAACCCTAACCCTAACCATAACCCTAACCTATCCTCTACCTGTACCCTGACCCTAACACTAAACCTAATACTAAACAAACCCCTAACCCTATACCTAACCCTTACCCTAACCCAAACATTAACCCTAAAACTAACCCTAACCCAAACCCTAACCATAAACCTAACCCTAACCCAAACCCTAACACTAAACCTATCACAAGCCCAAAACCCAACCCTAAACCTAACCCTAACACAAACCCTAACCCTAACCCAAAACCAAACCCAAACCCTAAACTTAACCGTAACCCTAACCCAAACTCTAACCATAACTCTAACCCTAACCCTAACCCTAAACCTAAACCTAACACTAACCCAAACCCTAACACTAACCCTAACCCTAATCCTAACCCTAACCCAAACATTAAACCTAAACCTAACCCTCACCCAACCCCTCCCACTCCCCCTCACCCAACCCCTAACCCCAACCCTCCCCCTAGCCTCCTCCTAAATCTAACCCTAACAGAAACGCTAACCCTAACCCTACCCCTACCCCTAACCCTACCCCAAACTCAAACCCTAAACCTAATGCTAACCCTAACCCAAACCCTATCCCTACCCCTAACCCTTATCCAAACCCTAAATCTAACCCTAACCCTAACCCGAACCAAAACCTAAACCTAACCCAAACCCTGACCCTAACACTAACCCTAACCCAAACCCTAAACCTAAACCTAACCCTAACCCAAATATTAACCCTAAACCTAACGCTAACCCTAACGCTAACCATAAACCTAACCCTAACCCAAACCCTAACCCTAACCTAACCTTAACCCAAACCCTAACCCTAATCCTAACCCTAACCCAAACCCAAACCCTAACCCTATCTCAAACTCAAACCCTAACCCTAACCCTAACCCTAACCCTAAACCTATCCCTAAACTTAACCCAAACTCAAACCCTAAACGTAATGCTAACCCTAACCCAAACCCTATCCCTAACCTAACCCTTATCCAAACCCTAAATCTAACCATAACCCTAACCCTAACCTAATCCAAACACTAACCCTTACCCAAACACTAACCTTATCGCAAACCCTCACCCTAAACCTAACCTAAACCCTAACCCTAACCCTAACACTAAACCTAATCCAAACCCAAACCCTAATCCTAACACTAACCCTAACCCTAACCCTAACACTCACCCTAAACCAAAGGGAAACCCTAACCCTAACCCTAACTCAAACCCTAACCCTAAACCTAACTCTAATACAAACCCTAACCCAAACCCAAACCCTAACCCTAAGCATAAGCCTAACCCATCCTCTACGCGTACCCTGACCCTAACACTAAACCTAATACTAAACAAAACCCTAACCCTATACCTAAGCCTTACCCTAACCCAAACATTAATCCTAAAACTAACCCTAACCCAAACCCTAACCATAAAACGAACCCTAACCCAAACCCTAACCCTAACCCTAACCCTAACCCAAACCCTAACCCTAACCCTAACCCAAACATTAACACTAAACCTAACCCTAACCCAAACGCTAACCCTAAACCTAACCCTAGCCCAAAACCTAACCCTAAACCTAACCCTTACACAAACCCTAACCCTAACCCAAAACCAAACCCAAACCCTAAACTTAACCGTAAACCTAACCCAAACTCTAACCATAATTCTAACCCTAACCCTAACCCTAACCCTAAACCTAACACTAACCCAAACCCTAACAATAACCCTAACCCTAACCCTAACCCTAACCCTAACCCTAACCCAAACATTAAACCTAAACCTAACCCTAACCCAAACCCTACCACGAACCCTAACACAAACCCTAACGCTAACCCTAACCCTAGCCTAAGCCTAAACCTAACCCTAACAGAAACTCTAACCCTAACTCTAACCCTAACCCTAACCCTAACCCTAACCCAAACTCAAACCCTAAACCTAATGCTAACCCTAACCCAAACCCTATCCCTAACCCTAACCCTTATACAAACACTAAATCTAACCCTAACCCTAACCCGAACCAAAACCTAAACCTAACCCAAACCCTGACCCAAAACCTAACCCTAACCCTAACCCAAACTTTAACCCTAAACCTAACACTAACCCAAACGCTAACCCTAAACCTAACCCTAGCCCAAAACCTAACCCTAAACCTAACCCTAACACAAACCCTAACCCTAACCCAAAACCAAACCCAAACCCTAAACTTAACCGTAACCCTAACCCAAACTCTAACCATAACTCTAACCCTAACCCTAACCCTAACCCTTAAACTAACACTAACCCAAACCCGAACACTAACCCTAACCCTAACCCTAACCCTAACCCTAACCCTAACCCAA
>JAJHUQ010000045.1:5180000-5185000 GCA_035773235.1 Eospalax fontanierii | reverse complement strand
CCCAAACCCTATCCCTACCCCTAACCCTTATCCAAACCCTAAATCTAACCCTAACCCTAACCCGAACCAAAACCTAAACCTAACCCAAACCCTGACCCTAACACTAACCCTAACCCAAACCCTAAACCTAACCCTAACCCTAACCCAAATATTAACCCTAAACCTAACGCTAACCCTAACGCTAACCATAAACCTAACCCTAACCCAAACCCTAACCCTAACCTAACCTTAACCCAAACCCTAACCCTAATCCTAACCCTAACCCAAACCCAAACCCTAACCCTAACTCAAACTCAAACCCTAACCCTAACCCTAACCCTAATCCTAAACCTATCCCTAACCTTAACCCAAACTCAAACCCTAAACGTAATGCTAACCCTAACCCAAACCCTATCCCTAACCTAACCCTTATCCAAACCCTAAATCTAACCCTAACCCTAACCCTAACCTAATCCAAACACTAACCCTTACCCAAACACTAACCTTATCGCAAACCCTCACCCTAAACCTAACCTAAACCCTAACCCTAACCCTAACACTAAACCTAATCCAAACCCAAACCCTAATCCTAACACTAACCCTAACCCTAACCCTAACACTCACCCTAAACCAAACGGAAACCCTAACCCTAACCCTAACTCAAACCCTAACCCTAAACCTAACTCTAATACAAACCCTAACCCAAACCCAAACACTAACCCTAACCATATCCCTAACCCATCCTCTACCCGTACCCTGACCCTAACACTAAACCTAATACTAAACAAAACCCTAACCCTATACCTAAGCCTTACCCTAACGCAAACATTAATCCTAAAACTAACCCTAACCCAAACCCTAACCATAAACCGAACCCTAACCCAAACCCTAACCCTAACCCTAACCCTAACCCAAACCCTAACCCTAACCCTAACCCAAACATTAACACTAAACCTAACCCTAACCCAAACGCTAACCCTAAACCTAACCCTAGCCCAAAACCTAACCCTAAACCTAACCCTTACACAAACCCTAACCCTAACCCAAAACCAAACCCAAACCCTAAACTTAACCGTAACCCTAACCCAAACTCTAACCATAATTCTAACCCTAACCCTAACCCTAACCCTAAACCTAACACTAACCCAAACCCTAACAATAACCCTAACCCTAACCCTAACCCTAACCCTAACCCTAACCCTAACCCAAACATTAAACCTAAACCTAACCCTAACCCAAACCCTACCACGAACCCTAACACAAACCCTAACGCTAACCCTAACCCTAGCCTAAGCCTAAACCTAACCCTAACAGAAACTCTAACCCTAAACCTAACCCTAACCCTAACCCTAACCCTAACCCACACTCAAACCCTAAACCTAATGCTAACCCTAACCCAAACCATATCCCTAACCCTAACCCTTATCCAAACACTAAATCTAACCCTAACCCTAACCCGAAACAAAACCTAAACCTAACCCAAACCCTGACCCAAAACCTAACCCTAACCCTAACCCAAACTTTAACCCTAAACCTAACACTAACCCAAACGCTAACCCTAAACCTAACCCTAGCCCAAAACCTAACCCTAAACCTAACCCTAACACAAACCCTAACCCTAACCCAAAACCAAACCCAAACCCTAAACTTAACCGTAACCCTAACCCAAACTCTAACCATAACTCTAACCCTAACCCTAACCCTAACCCTTAACCTAACACTAACCCCAACCCTACCACTAACCCTACCCCTAACCCTAACCCTAACCCTAACCCTAACCCAAACATTAAACCTAAACCTAACCCTAACCCAAACCCTACCACTAACATTAACACAAACCCTAACCCTAACCCTAACCCTAGCCTAAGCCTAACCCTAACCCTAACAGAAACGCTAACCCTAACCCTAACCCTAACCCTAACCCTAACCCTAACCCTAACCCTAACCCTAACCCAAACTCAAACCCTAAATCTAATGCTAACCCTAACCCAAACCCTATCCCTACCCCTAACCCTTATCCAAACCCTAAATCTAACCCTAACCCTAACCCGAACCAAAACCTAAACCTAACCCAAACCCTGACCCTAACACTAACCCTAACCCAAACCCTAAACCTAACCCTAACCCTAACCCAAATATTAACCCTAAACCTAACGCTAACCCTAACGCTAACCATAAACCTAACCCTAACCCAAACCCTAACCCTAACCTAACCTTAACCCAAACCCTAACCCTAATCCTAACCCTAACCCAAACAAAAACCCTAACCCTAACTCAAACTCAAACCCTAACCCTAACCCTAACCCTAACCCTAAACCTAACCCTAACCTTAACCCAAACTCAAACCCTAAACGTAATGCTAACCCTAACCCAAACCCTATCCCTAACCTAACCCTTATCCAAACCCTAAATCTAACCCTAAACCTAACCCTAACCTAATCCAAACACTAACCCTTACCCAAACACTAACCTTATCGCAAACCCTCACCCTAAACCTAACCTAAACCCTAACCCTAACCCTAACACTAAACCTAATCCAAACCCAAACCCTAATCCTAACACTAACCCTCACCCTAACCTTAACACTCACCCTAAACCAAACGGAAACCCTAACCCTAACCCTAACTCAAACCCTAACCCTAAACCTAACCCTAACAGAAACGCTAACCCTAACCCTAACCCAAACCCAAACCCTAACCCTAACCATAACCCTAACCCATCCTCTACCCGTACCCTGACCCTAACACTAAACCTAATACTAAACAAACCCCTAACCCTATACCTAACCCTTACCCTAACCCAAACATTAACCCTAAAACTAACCCTAACCCAAACCCTAACCATAAACCTAACCCTAACCCAAACCCTAACCCTAACCCTAAACCTAACCCTAACCCAAACCCTACCACTAACCCTAACACAAACCCTAACCCTAACCCTAACCCAAACATTAAACCTAAACCTAACCCTAACCCAAACCCAAACCCTAACCCTAACCCTAACCCTAATCCAAACCCTAAACCTAACCCTAACCCAAACCCAAACCCTAAACCTAACCCTAACCCTAACCCTAACCCTAACCCTAACCCAAACCCTAACTCTAACCTTAACCCTAACCCAAACCCAAACCCTAACCGTAACCCTAACCCTAACCCAAACCCTAACCCTAACCCTAACCCAAACCCAAACCCTAAACCTAACCCTAACCCTAACCCTAACCCTCACCCTAACCCAAACCCTAACCCTAACCCTAACCGAAACCCAAACCCTAAAAATAACGCAAACCCTAAACCTAACCCTAACCCAAACCCTAACCGTAAACCTAACCCTAACCCTAACCCTAACCCTAACCCTAACCCTAACCCTAACCCTAACCTAATCCTAACACTAACCCTTACCCAAACACTAACCTTATCGCAAACCCTCACCCTAAACCTAACCTAAACCCTAACCCTAACCCTAACACTAAACCTAATCCAAACCCAAACCCTAATCCTAACACTAACCCTAACCCTAACCCTAACACTCATACTAAACCAAATGGAAACCCTAACCCTAACCCTAACTCAAACCCTAACCCTAAACCTAACTCTAATACAAACCCTAACCCTAACCCTAACCCTAACCCAAACCCTAACCCTAACCATAACCCTAACCTATCCTCTACCTGTACCCTGACCCTAACACTAAACCTAATACTAAACAAACCCCTAACCCTATACCTAACCCTTACCCTAACCCAAACATTAACCCTAAAACTAACCCTAACCCAAACCCTAACCATAAACCTAACCCTAACCCAAACCCTAACACTAACCCTAACCCTAACCCAAACCCTAAACCTAACCCTAACCCAAACATTAACCCTAAACCTAACCCTAACCCAAACGCTAACCCTAAACCTAACCCTAGCCCAAAACCTAACCCTAAACCTAACCCTAACACAAACCCTAACCCTAACCCAAAACCAAACCCAAACCCTAAACTTAACCGTAACCCTAACCCAAACTCTAACCATAACTCTTACCCTAACCCTAACCCTAACCCTAAACCTAACACTAACCCAAACCCTAACACTAACCCTAACCCGAATCCTAACCCTAACGCAAACATTAAACCTAAACCTAACCCTAACCCAAACCCTACCACTAACCCTAACACAAACCCTAACCCTAACCCTAACCCTAGCCTAAGCCTAAACCTAACCCTAACAGAAACGCTAACCCTAACCCTAACCCTAACCCTAACCCTAAACCAAACTCAAACCCTAAACCTAATGCTAACCCTAACCCAAACCCTATCCCTACCCCTAACCCTTATCCAAACCCTAAATCTAACCCTAACCCTAACCCGAACCAAAACCTAAACCTAACCCAAACCCTGACCCTAACACTAACCCTAACCCAAACCCTAAACCTAACCCTAACCCTAACCCAAATATTAACCCTAAACCTAACGCTAACCCTAACGCTAACCATAAACCTAACCCTAACCCAAACCCTAACCCTAACGTAACCTTAACCCAAACCCTAACCCTAATCCTAACCCTAACCCAAACCCAAACCCAAACCCTAACCCTAACTCAAACTCAAACCCTAACCCTAACCCTAACCCTAACCCTAAACCTATCCCTAACCTTAACCCAAACTCAAACCCTAAACGTAATGCTAACCCTAACCCAAACCCTATCCCTAACCTAACCCTTATCCAAACCCTAAATCTAACCCTAACCCTAACCCTAACCTAATCCAAACACTAACCCTTACCCAAACACTAACCTTATCGCAAACCCTCACCCTAAACCTAACCTAAACCCTAACCCTAACCCTAACACTAAACCTAATCCAAACCCAAACCCTAATCCTAACACTAACCCTAACCCTAACCCTAACACTCACCCTAAACCAAACGGAAACCCTAACCCTAACCCTAACTCAAACCCTAACCCTAAACCTAACTCTAATACAAACCCTAACCCTAACCCTAACCCAAACCCAAACCCTAACCCTAACCATAACCCT
>JAJHUQ010000045.1:5157500-5165000 GCA_035773235.1 Eospalax fontanierii | reverse complement strand
AAACATAACCCTAACCCAAACACAAACCCAAAAACTAACCCTAACATTAAACATAACCCAAACCCAAACCCTAACCCTAAACCTAACCCTTACCCAAACCCTAACCATAACCAGAACCCAAACCATAACTCTATCCCTAAACCTAACCCTAACCCTAAACCTTACCCTAATACAAACGCACACCCTAACCCTAACCCTAACCCTAAACCTAAACCTAACCCAAGCCCTAACACTAACCTTAGCCTAAACTTAACCCTAACCCTAACGCTAAACCTAACCCTAACCCTAACCCTAACCCTAACCTAATCCTAACACTAACCCTTACCCAAACACTAACCTTATCGCAAACCCTCACCCTAAACCTAACCTAAACCCTAACCCTAACCCTAACACTAAACCTAATCCAAACCCAAACCCTAATCCTAACACTAACCCTAACCCTAACCCTAACACTCATCCTAAACCAAATTGAAACCCTAACCCTAACCCTAACTCAAACCCTAACCCTAAACCTAACTCTAATACAAACCCTAACCCTAACCCTAACCCTAACCCAAACCCTAACCCTAACCATAACCCTAACCTATCCTCTACCTGTACCCTGACCCTAACACTAAACCTAATACTAAACAAACCCCTAAACCTATACCTAACCCTTACCCTAACCCAAACATTAACCCTAAAACTAACCCTAAACCAAACCCTAACCATAAACCTAACCCTAACCCAAACCCTAACACTAACCCTAACCCTAACCCAAACCCTAACCCTAACCCTAACCCAAACATTAACCCTAAACCTAACCCTAACCCAAACGCTAACCCTAAACCTAACCCTAGCCCAAAACCTAACCCTAAACCTAACCATTACACAAACCCTAACCCTAACCCAAAACCAAACCCAAACCCTAAACTTAACCGTAACCCTAACCCAAACTCTAACCATAACTCTAACCCTAACCCTAACCCTAACCCTAAACCTAACACTAACCCAAACCCTAACACTAACCCTAACCCTAACCCTAACCCTAACCCAAACATTAAACCTAAACCTAACCCTAACCCAAACCCTACCACTAACCCTAACACAAACCCTAACCCTAACCCTAACCCTAGCCGAAGCCTAAACCTAACCCTAACAGAAACGCTAACCCTAACCCTAACCCTAACCCTAACCCTAACCCAAACTCAAACCCTAAACCTAATGCTAACCCTAACCCAAACCCTATCCCTACCCCTAACCCTTATCCAAACCCTAAATCTAACCCTAACCCTAACCCGAACCAAAACCTAAACCTAACCCAAACCCTGACCCTAACACTAACCCTAACCCAAACCCTAAACCTAACCCTAACCCTAACCCAAATATTAACCCTAAACCTAACGCTAACCCTAACGCTAACCATAAACCTAACCCTAACCCAAACCCAAACCCTAACCCTAACTCAAACTCAAACCCTAACCCTAACCCTAACCCTAACCCTAAACCTAACCCTAACCTTAACCCAAACTCAAACCCTAAACGTAATGCTATCCCTAACCCAAACCCTATCCCTAACCTAACCCTTATCCAAACCCTAAATCTAACACTAACCCTAACCCTAACCTTATCCCAACACTAACCCTTACCCAAACACTAACCTTATCGCAAACCCTCACCCTAAACCTAACCTAAACCCTAACCCTAACCCTAACACTAAACCTAATCCAAACCCAAACCCTAATCCTAACACTAACCCTAACCCTAACCCTAACACTCACCCTAAACCAAACGGAAACCCTAACCCTAACCCTAACTCAAACCCTAACCCTAAACCTAACTCTAATACAAACTATAACCCTAACCCTAACCCAAACCCAAACCCTAACCCTAACCATAACCGTAACCCATCCTCTACCCGTACCCTGACCCTAACACTAAACCTAATACTAAACAAACCCCTAACCCTATACCTAAGCCTTACCCTAACCCAAACATTAACCCTAAAACTAACCCTAACCCAAACCCTAACCATAAACCTAACCCTAACCCAAACCCTAACCCTAACCCTAACCCTAACACAAACCCTAACCCTAACCCTAACCCAAACATTAACACTAAACCTAACCCTAACCCAAACGCTAACCCTAAACCTAACTCAAACTCAAAACCTAACCCTAAACCTAACCCTTACACAAACCCTAACCCTAACCCAAAACCAAACCCAAAACCTAAACTTAACCGTAACCCTAACCCAAACTCGAACCATAACGCTAAACCTAACCCTAACCCTAACCCTAAACCTAACACTAAACCAAACCCTAACAATAACCCTAACCCTAACCCTAACCCTAACCCTAACCCTAACCCAAACATTAAACCTAAACCTAACCCTAACCCAAACCCTACCACGAACCCTAAGACAAACCCTAACGCTAACCCTAACCCTAGCCTAAGCCTAAACCTAACCCTAACAGAAACCCTAACCCTAACCCTAACCCTAACCCTAACCCTAACCCTAACCCAAACTCAAACCCTAAACCTAATGCTAACCCTAACCCAAACCCTATCCCTAACCCTAACCCTTATCCAAACCCTAAATCTAACCCTAACCCTAACCCGAACCAAAACCTAAACCTAACCCAAACCCTGACCCAAACCCTAACCCTAACCCTCACCCAAACATTAACCCTAAACCTAACACTAACCCAAACGCTAACACTAAACCTAACCCTAGCCCAAAACCTAACCCTAAACCTAACCCTAACACAAACCCTAACCCTAACCCAAAACCAAACCCAAACCCTAAACTTAACCGTAACCCTAACCCAAACTCTAACCATAACTCTAACCCTAACCCTAACCCTAACCCTTAACCTAACACTAACCCATACCCTAACACTAACCCTAACCCTAACCCTAACCCTAACCCTAACCCAAACATTAAACCTAAACCTAACCCTAACCCAAACCCTACCACTAACATTAACACAAACCCTAACCCTAACCCTAACCCTAGCCTAAGCCTAAACCTAACCCTAACAGAAACGCTAACCCTAACCCTAACCCTAACCCTAACCCTAACCCTAACCCTAACCCAAACTCAAACCCTAAACCTATTGCTAACCCTAACCCAAACCCTATCCGTACCCCTAACCCTTATCCAAACCCTAAATCTAACCCTAACCCTAACCCGAACCAAAACCTAAACCTAACCCAAACCCTGACCCTAACACTAACCCTAACCCAAACCCTAAACCTAACCCTAACCCTAACCCAAATATTAACCCTAAACCTAACGCTAACCCTAACGCTAACCATAAATCTAACCCTAACCCAAACCCTAACCCTAACCTAACCTTAACCCAAACCCTAACCCTAATCCTAATCCTAACCCAAACAAAACCCCTAACCCTAACTCAAACTCAAACCCTAACCCTAACCCTAACCATAACCCTAACCCTAACCCTAACCTTAACCCAAACTCAAATCCTAACCCTAATGCTAACCCTAACCCAAACCCTATCCCTAACCCTAACCCTTATCCAAACCCTAAATCTAACCCTAACCCTAACCCGAACCAAAACCTAAACCTAACCCAAACCCTGACCCAAACCCTAACCCTAACCCTCACCCAAACATTAACCCTAAACCTAACACTAACCCAAACGCTAACCCTAAACCTAACCCTAGCCCAAAACCTAACCCTAAACCTAACCCTAACACAAACCCTAACCCTAACCCAAAACCAAACCCAAACCCTAAACTTAACCGTAACCCTAACCCAAACTCTAACCATAACTCTAACCCTAACCCTAACCCTAACCCTTAACCTAACACTAACCCAAACCCTAACACTAACCCTAACCCTAACCCTAACCCTAACCCTAACCCAAACATTAAACCTAAACCTAACCCTAACCCAAACGCTAACCCTAAACCTAACCCTAGCCCAAAACCTAACCCTAAACCTAACCCTAACACAAACCCTAACCCTAACCCAAAACCAAACCCAAACCCTAAACTTAACCGTAACCCTAACCCAAACTCTAACCATAACTCTAACCCTAACCCTAACCCTAACCCTTAACCTAACACTAACCCAAACCCTAACACTAACCCTAACCCTAACCCTAACCCTAACCCTAACCCAAACATTAAACCTAAACCTAACCCTAACCCAAACCCTACCACTAACATTAACACAAACCCTAACCCTAACCCTAACCCTAGCCTAAGCCTAAACCTAACCCTAACAGAAACGCTAACCCTAACCCTAACCCTAACCCTAACCCTAACCCTAACCCTAACCCAAACTCAAACCCTAAACCTAATGCTAACCCTAACCCAAACCCTATCCCTACCCCTAACCCTTATCCAAACCCTAAATCTAACCCTAACCCTAACCCGAACCAAAACCTAAACCTAACCCAAACCCTGACCCTAACACTAACCCTAACCCAAACCCTAAACCTAACCCTAACCCTAACCCAAATATTAACCCTAAACCTAACGCTAACCCTAACGCTAACCATAAACCTAACCCTAACCCAAACCCTAACCCTAACCTAACCTTAACCCAAACCCTAACCCTAATCCTAATCCTAACCCAAACAAAAACCCTAACCCTAACTCAAACTCAAACCCTAACCCTAACCCTAACCATAACCCTAACCCTAACCCTAACCTTAACCCAAACTCAAATCCTAAACGTAATGCTAACCCTAACCCAAACCCTATCCCTAACCTAACCCTTATCCAAACCCTAAATCTAACCCTAAACCTAACCCTAACCTAATCCAAACACTAACCCTTACCCAAGCACTAACCTTATCGCAAACCCTCACCCTAAACCTAACCTAAACCCTAACCCTCACCCTAAAACTAAACCTAATCCAAACCCAAACCGTAATCCTAACACTAACCCTAAACCTAACCTTAACACTCACCCTAAACCAAACGGAAACCCTAACCCTAACCCTAACTCAAACCCTAACGCTAAACCTAATTCTAATACAAACCCTAACCCTAACCCTAACCCAAACCCAAACCCTAACCCTAACCATAACCCTAACCCATCCTCTACCCGTACCCTGACCCTAACACTAAACCTAATACTAAACAAACCCCTAACCCTATACCTAACCCTTACCCTAACCCAAACATTAACCCTAAAACTAACCCTAACCCAAACCCTAACCATAAACCTAACCCTAACCCTAATCGTAACCCTAACCCTAACCCGAACCCTAACACAAACCCTACCACTAACCCTAACACAAACCCTAACCCTAACCCTAACCCAAACATTAAACCTAAACCTAACCCTAACCCAAACCCAAACCCTATCCCTAACCCTAACCCTAATCCAAACCCTAAAACTAAGCCTAACCGAAACCCAAACCCTAAACCTAACCCTAACCCTAACCCTAACCCTAACCCTAACCCAAACCCTAACTCTAACCCTAACCCTAACCCAAACCCAAACCCTAACCGTAACCCTAACCCTAACCCAAACCCTAACCCTAACCCTAACCCAAACCCAAACTCTAAACCTAACCCTAACCCTAACCCTAAACCTCACCCTAACCGAAACCCTAACCCTAACCCTAACCGAAACCCAAACCCTAAAAATAACGCAAACCCTAAACCTAACCCTAACCCAAACCCTAACCGTAAACCTAACCCTAACCCTAACCCTAACCCTAACCCTAAACCTAAACCTAAACGTAACCCTAACCCAAACGCAAAACCTAACCCTAACCCTTACCCTAACCCTAACTGTAACCCTAACCCTAACCTTAACGCTAAAACAAACCCTAACCCTAACCCTAACCCTAACCCTAACACAAACCCTAACTCTAAACCTAACCCTAACCCAAACCCAAACCCTAACCCTAACCCTAACAATAACGCAAACCCTAACCCTAGCCCTAACCCAGACCCAAAACTAACCCTAAACATAACCCTAACCCAAACACAAACCCAAACCCTAACCCTAACATTAAACATAACCCAAACCCAAACCCTAACCCTAAACCTAACCCTTACCCAAACCCTAACCATAACCAGAACTCAAACCATAACTCTATGCCTAAACCTAACCCTAACCCTAAACCTTACCCTAATCCAAACGCACACCCTAACCCTAACCCTAACCCTAAACCTAAACCTAACCCAAGCCCTAACCCTAACCTTAGCCTAAACTTAACCCTAACCCTAAAGCTAAACCTAACTCTAACCCTAACCCTAACCTAATCCTAACACTATCCCTTACCCAAACACTTACCTTTTCGCATACCCTCTCCCTAAACCTATACTAATCCCTAACCCTTACCCTAACACTTTACCAAACCGAAACCCAAACCCTATACCTAACACTTAACCCTAACCCTAACCCTAACACTCATCCTAAACCAAACGGAAACCCTAACCCTAACCCTAACTCAAACCCTAACCCTAAACCTAACTCTAATACAAACCCTAACCCTAACCCTAACCCTAACCCAAACCCTAACCCTAACCATAACCCTAACCCATCCTCTACCCGTACCCTGACCCTAACACTAAACCTAATACTAAACAAACCCCTAACCCTATACCTAACCCTTACCCTAACCCAAACATTAACCCTAAAACTAACCCTAACCCAAACCCTAACCATAAACCTAACCCAAACCCAAACCCTAACACTAACCCTAACCCTAACCCAAACCCTAACCCTAACCCTAACCCAAACATTGACCCTAAACCTAACACTAACCCAGACGCTAGCCCTAAACCTAACTCTAGCCCGAAACCTAACCCTAAACCTAACCCTAACACAAACCCTGACCCTAACCCAAAACCAAACACAAACCCTAAACTTAACCGTAACCCTAACCCAAACTCTAACCATAACTCTAACCCTAACCCTAACCCTAACCCTTAACCTAACACTAACTCAAACCCTAACACTAACCCTAACCCTAACCCTAACCCTAACCCTAACCCAAACATTAAACCTAAACCTAACCCTAACCCAAACCCTACCACTAACATTAACACAAACCCTAACCCTCACCCTAACCCTACCCTAAGCCTAAACCTAACCCTCACACAAACGCTACCCCTAACCCTAACCCTAACCCTAACCCTAACCCTAACCCAAACTCAAACCCTAAACCTAATGCTAACCCTAACCCAAACCCTATCCCTACCCCTAACCCTTATCCAAACCCTAAATCTAACCCTAACCCTAACCCGAACCAAAACCTAAACCTAACCCAAACCCTGACCCTAACACTAACCCTAACCCAAGCCCTAAACCTAACCCTAACCCTAACCCAAATATTAACCCTAAACCTAACGCTAACCCTAACGCTAACCATAAACCTAACCCTAACCCAAACCCTAACCCTAACCTAACCTTAACCCAAACCCTAACCCTAATCCTAACCCTAACCCAAACCCAAACCCTAACCCTAACTCAAACTCAAACCCTAACCCTAACCCTAAACCTAACCCTAACCCTAACCCTAA